>ML806433.1:80643-106356 GCA_009831015.1 Picea engelmannii
TCCTTGAAGGATGAGAACTTGGCTCTACAAGTTGACCTTCTCCTCTTGTGAGTTTCAACCTTGTGAGCATCAAAAAACAAAACACTTGCAAATAATCAAGTCTTCAAAAACCTATGCTCTGATACCAACTTGATCTAAAAATGTAGAAGACTTGTATTCTTGAAAATATTTGCAAGTAAAATTTTATGTGTTAAAATGCAAATGGATCATCTTTGCAACACAATTTTTAATAGGATTTACTCATTCAAGATGCATATAAACAACAACATAATCAATGAACATAAAACACATAACACAACAAATGATAAAGGAGTTCACCCCTCTCTTGGGCTACATCTCTTGGTCTAGCTTCTAATGGATCATTTTTATTATTTGCTCAAAGTGCTCAAAAATGTGCTTTACAATGCTCAAAATTCCAAATAGACTGCTCCAATAGCTTCAGAACGTCCAAAAACCCCTAGTTGGGTTTTTTCGGCACCTCGTTTGGCCAAAAAATGAAGAAGATAGGCTTCCTGGAAGTCCCCCCTTCAAGCTTGTTGTCTCTGCATCTACAAAACGCACCCTTGTTGGCTCAACCTAGCCCACATGCATATTTAAGCGTAAAAACCTAGCACCGGACACAACCACATGAACCATGCAAACTGTAGGACAGTTATGGGCACACCTAGCCCCTAATCGTCAAGGGCCAGGTCATATGACTTATGCGTCCACGCGCTAGCATTAACATAGGCTCCCGTTACATAAGCCAATGGTCAAAGGCCAAATGGCGAGTCATTGATATAACCGTTGGAACAAACACAACCGCATGCACGCGTCCATATGATATAACTGTGGGTTATATGTAACATATCGTGCGACCAAGGGTTGGGGCTAAGCCCTGTCCCGGTCGCGCCCCAAACCACACGCATATACAAACATATATATATATTGCACCATATATATAACAAGGAACAACTGGTGGCGCACTGGTTGGCGGCTCTTTGCCAAGTCTTTGCCCCTGCCCGGAGGTCGCGGGGTCGACTCCGGCCAACAACATAAGTTTTAAACCAATAAATGGATGACACGTGGCGGCCATTGATTGGGCCACGCGTCGTCATTCCATTCGCTGCCAAACTTGCCAAGTCACCTGCCAACTGTCTGAATACCTATCTGCCACGTGTCATATGGCTTTCCATGTGTCGTATGGCCTGCCACGTCAACGTCCATATGGATTGTACAGTCAACAACCTTTTTTTTGCCTGTTTGTAAATTTGAACAGAACGCGATATCTCTCACTCCCGATGTCCGTTTGAACCCAAATGAGTTGTGTTGGGTTCGTAATGACAAGGCCTACACTCTCATTCAATTTGAAGCGATTCCGAGCACTTTGAATTTTTGAGCAAAATTTGATCCCCTGATCAATATCATAGGTTTGTAAGATGGAGAATGTCTCACATAGCTGCAATCATCAACAACACAATAAATCAACAATATTTTCAACAGTTTGTTCATTCCAATAATCTCCAATGTTCACAAACTCAGGATTTTCCTCTGTACCAATATTTACTTTGCGCGTTCTCGATGGCTTTGCATACAAAACAGACTCAATCTCAGGGACTTCTAATGCACACTCTCCTTTGGTTTATGGTATTTGCAAGTTTCTCGGGTCTTCATCCCCCTAGTATTCTCCAATGACATTGTAGCAATCCAAAACTACTTGAACAGTCGCAGAAGATCTGTGCACACTACATACAAGTACTATTTCTATCGAGTCTTCTGATGTAAAAATATTATCCTTAATAATCTGCAAAGTTGTGTCTACCAGCAGGGCATCATCTTCAAAACTGAAATTTATCCTGAAGTTTTGATTTAACTCTTCCCAATATGTTGTTCCTCTTTGGACTTCTATTTCTAAGTAATAGTTTTTTGGGATCATGTCCATAGTGTGTACAAACACGTGCATCCATTCTTGTTTAGGTACTAATCTCCACATCATGGTGTAATAGGTAACATGATTTGTAGGACAACTCAATCTTGTGTACTTATACACAATATATTCTGATCCAAATATGACCTGTAACATTCTTATGCATTGCTACCAATTATCTATCTTCTCCTTATGCGCAACCTACCATCTCTTAGGGATCGCTTTTAGCACAACATCTCAAGCTAGTAATCTATTATGGTCTAGTATATGCAATTCAAATTCTTTCACAAAAGGATCTACATTTGTTATTCCATCATACTTCGGAAGATCACATACCTCAGTTCCAATCTAGTGCAATGAATGAGTGATCTGAGCACATATCCTGGTAGACACTTCATGCAATATTTGGTGCCAATGTTCCAGACCTTATTTTGAATCTAATACACAAGAAATTATACTTCGCCAAATAAGTGCACTATCAATTGTAGGGTTAATGTAATCATTCATCCATGCAATCATATTATAAAGGTTATCTAGTTCTTTTCCCTTTGTTGGTTCCACATATCTTCTTCCTTTTGTTGGATCTAATGGCATTGTAACTTTCAAGTCTCTTGTTTTAAATACCATATGTCTCTTCTTCATATCAATGATAGTTTGGTTATCAAAATCCCAATCAAGTCCTAGCAATGATGGATAAGGTTTGATTCCATCTACTATCTCAATCACTTAAAATCTATTATGTTGCGCGCTCCATCAATGTTAACATTCACCCCTGTTAGTCTTTCGATTGGAACAATCTTATGTTGATTTGCTAGTCTCAACTGAATAGGTAACCATATCAGCTTCAACTTACCCATTGTCTCCCATGATTGCTTTGGAATAACATTTACATCGTATCCCAGGTCATAAATGATATTATCCATGTCATAACCTCTTATTTTCACACTAAGTCGGAATTCCATGTTCGTCCTCTTCTTGTGATGTACCTGGTTAATTACTTGTTGTAAAACAAATGATTCTCTATCTTGCACACAATGATCAATCATCTCATACAACATGCTTAACGCAATTTCATCCTTCATTAGCTCTAAAAAAAAATTTAAGAAACTTTTCAAAGTGCTTACCTTCTCAACTTGCCTTTTTGTATTCATGTGGTCATATACTAGTGGCATGTCATAGAAAGACGGTCTATCATACAAAGGTGGCACGGTCGAGGTTGATGCTATCATTTCTGCTCCTACCAACTCTTTCCTTGCTTTCTTGTAGGTCTCTTTCTCTTTTCTAGGATCAAATAAAGGAGGAGGTTCTGTTGCTTTCTTGACCCATTGGTAATTTCCTTGATTTGTTGCATCAACTTCTATTCTTGCGCCTCTGCACATAACTATTGTTATCCTTCATTTATCGTCACACTCTTCTATTGTTATCATCTGTACATTCGGGTTTCTTTGATATTGCCACTTCGCGATCAACTATGGATAGTCTTCTATCGCATGATCCAACTGTCTACAGTAAGTACATGTCATGCAAGGATTCATACAGTCTCGCTCCAAATGCCCAAGATGTTTACAATTATAACATATAATTAGTCCTCTTCCTCAACCTCAAAATTCTCCTTTTCGTCCTTGATTATAACCTCTCAGAGTATTATATTGTGGTACCCCTCCTTCTAGTCCTTCTTCCCCTTGAATTCTATACGCATCTGCATTGTGCTCTCTCATTAGATCCGGTGCGTGAAAATCCTTCTCATCATGTCCCACGGACTTACAAAAATTACAATATGGGTTTCTCGCATTACTATGATACTTCTGCATCAACGGGAAAGCAATCAAATGATGACCCATCATTTTACATATTTCACACCATACCCCTCCTCCTGTGGCCAAGGGATTTAGAGCTCCTGTAGCCAAATACTGTTGAAAATTTGGACACGTGTTCTTATGATAACCTTATGTTCTGCATGTAACACACCATACCTCTTCACGCTTTTCCTTCCCCTTTGCAAGCTCCTGCAACTGGACATTTAGTGTTTCTAACTACGACTGAACTTGAGCCATCCCTGTGCCATTCTCTCCTATAGGGGATGATTCTAACTTCATGGAAATTTCTATGGATTATGACTGCATCATAATCTTCTGTTGCATCAAAGGGAAACATATATGCGGCAACAATCCTGCAATGAACCATTCTCTAGGTTGCTCATCTAGAATCTGGAATTTCAACCGATCCTTAAATATCTTGAAGCTCTCATCAAAATCCCATACTGATTCATTTTCCAATCTCTTCTAGTTTTGTAATGCACTGCAACTTAGACTACGACTTTTGGAACTATTTTAACAAATCTTGTCTGATATCTGCGAATGTCCTAGCTTGTCCCATGGGCACAATGGACTGGTACTTCATAAACCAAATTAATGTGCGCTCTCTAAATTTCATTACCAACTGCATGATCTTTGCATCATCATCCTGGACGTTCTTCACTATCCAAATTGCATCATAAACAAACAAATGTTGTTCTGGATCATCTGAACCTGCTTCGTGGAAGACATGCATTCTCAAAGTGGGGCCTACTCCCTCCATCACTTTTTGTGTGGTATTCAACCTTGGTGACACTACCTGAAGTTGGGTTGTTCCACTATTTCCACTACTCTGACTACCTTTACTACTATCTCTAAGTTCCTCCATTAACTACAATTGACCAATATTCAAACCTTACCTTAGTACTCAGAGACGCACACGGGGTTGTGGGTTCGATGCAGAGTCTAACCTGAGAGGGATATAATAGATCTTCTTCTAATCGACTGAGATAATGGTATTTTCCTTCTTTTCATGGAGTTCCTTCGATCTGGAGCACTACACATGTATCTCTTTCCTCGACCTCACTATGATGCTCTTCTCTCTCATACACAATCCTCTTCCCACTGTACTGAAACCTCTTTCCACTGCACAATAATCCAATCTCTTCATTCGGGAAACACTCTTCTTATCTCAGAATCCTTAGCCCATCCATTCCTCATTCAATCTTCCCTGCATCCTTCTTCTACACTCAGATCATCCCCTATTTAGCCCCAGTCCCCTGATGTGCGCGAAGGCTCTGAGCTGCTAGGGAAATCATATTTTCATTCAAACTATAGAATAATTAAAGACTCGATGGAATTTAACTGAAAATTAAACAATGGAAGCACACACAAAATTTATTCCCTTCAAATGTCATATTTTCATTAAAATTACTCAAACCTTGCAAGGGCTCCCGAACTAGGATGAATGCCACATTAAGAAAACATTACAAAACTACAACAAAACCTAGTTATTCTGGTGCACTGCACAACTTGTATGACCCTATACGATTGGGTGAAAACCCTCTTACACCCTCTCTTTTGCAGCATCCTGGTCTTCTTCTGTTGTGAATTGTTTCCTATTTCCTCCTTTAAACTTGCACACTGAGTATGTTGTAACATTTTATAATTTTTTAATAAAAATTATAAAATTAAATTTTCTTTTGTTGCACATATTCATTTCACTGCGTTGTGTTATTCATGTGCCTTGCCTCAAATCATGATAGCAAACTCTCTTCTAACGTTTGGCGTGTGTCCTAACTTGTTGGACTTGGTGACTTGACTGTGCAATGTTTGAGTTAGTGGAATGGGTGCACCTCATAACGCTGGGCACTACATCACCTGCCTGAATGAAACTGAAACTCTCTGACTAGCRTGACTGGTTCAACCTCCCTGACCTGAATGTCTCTYTGTGTATGGCGTCTAAAGAGAGAGAGTTTCRGGGCCACACTCTAATTGAGTTCTTATTACTCAAGATTTGCATTTCATGAACTTTCTCTATGAATCGACGGAACCGCAGAATTCCTCGAACCTCGAACTCACTCACTGCTACGGAACCGTTAGGTTCCCACCTGGGAGACTCCGCTTGGCTTGGATACCGGGCTACTTCGATGGGCCTGGCTATTTGACTGGACTAATCAACTGGGATACTCAGATGAGCTACTCAGCTTGGGAGATACTTGGCCTTGCTCATGGGCTTGGCTCCCCGGCTACTCAGCTTTGATTTACGGTTCGGAACAATGGAATAAATGAAGAGGCATTACTTACAATGCACCTGAGGACCATCAACAGACACAAGGTGGCATTCATGCTAGGAAGGAAATGCCAGTAAAGGAGGCGGGCGGGTGCGGATAGTGATTGATTGATTGATTGATCGATTATGAATGGCTTCTGAGAGGAGGGCATTGGACAGACGGCTGGCGTGGTGGAGGAGAGGTCTTCTGCGTGAGTGCGTGTAGGATACGTCTAGTTTAATTTAGTAATTAATTAGTTTAATAATAGTTTATATCTTTTAATTTTATTTTATTTTAATTTAAGTTTTAATTCATTATTAGTTAGTTTTATGTTAAATGTTTTAATTTTACATAGTTTTAAGTTTTATTTGATTTTAAATATATTTTATTCATAAAAAGTTTTTATATAGTTTAAGTTTTGATTTATGTTTTTACATTTCATTCTTGTTAGTCCCTAGTCCATAGGGACTATTAGTAATCGGTTTATTAATTCTTGCACACAAATCAATACAAAATTACCATTTTAATCAAAGTTTTTATGGATCATACAATTTTGTAACTCAAATTTCATTTTTTATCCAAAATTTTTATTTTGAGGTCTTATTTGGCCTCATATGGAAGCAAACTTAGGGCAAATTTTACATTTATGAAAGATTTTTGAGAAAGTTTTGGATAGTAGGGATTAATCTAGACATCATGTCTATGTCTAGTTCCTAACATTAAATGTTAGGCTTTCTCTCTTATTTATTGCCTCTAATGTTTATTAGATAGTTGTTTTGATTACACGTACAAAGTGCTTTTCATGACACATCTGTCTTGTTGAACTTGTCATCAAACAAGCACAACCAATCCTCTATTTCATTCTCCCTTTTCTTTCTTCAAGCTGGCCGCTCCCTGAGTACTACCCTTCTATTTTGCGGATTTCTTCTGATTTCTTGAACTACCCTTCTATTTTGCTGTGATTTCTGGCTCTGATTTCTCGAACTACCCTTCTATTTTGCCGATTTCTTCTGATTTCTGGCTCTCGATGGTCCGTCTGAGAACTACCCTTCTGTTATGCCAACTTCTTCATTTGTTCCGTGCATGTTTCTTCATTCACGGCTTGGAACCATTAAACCATTACGACCTGCCGGTGAACAAATAAATGAGTAATACTCAGCATAACATTAACCTCTTGGAACCATTAAACCATTACGACCCATTAACCTCTTGGAACCATTAAACCATTATGACCTGCCGGTGAACAAATAAATGAGTAATACTCAGCATAACATTAACCTCTCATAAAATAGATCATGTCTTCAATTTGGACTTCATTTAAATATTGTTTTTCTGCATTTAAAGCTCATCTACACTGACATCCATTTTTTTTCATTTTGAACATGAAAACAGGTGACAGAACCATTAGGACGCCATCGGAACTTTCATGCAACAAGAAGCCAAAATAATTTTGCTAGAAATGGAGGTATTTATGGGACACATATCCATGCTATGCATGAAGAGATCAAGAATAAAGATGGATATAGATTCTATGCTAGTTACCAAATAGCAAATTTCCTTCTGATGTTTACGAGCTATGATATTTTCTTAATTAATACTTATTTGTGTGCAGTGTAACAAGCTATCCGTCTGAGATATATTATCAATACTTATTTATGTGCATTGGTTACAAGTTACGGAGTTGGGAAAGTTAAGGCTACGATGTTATCAGACCAATTAAGGTACCTTTCCTTGAGGCTAGATGCCTCATTACAAGAGCTAATTTAATTTCATGGGCAATTGTTTGATGTTTAGGAAAAGTAATAATTTAAACAAATAGCAAGATCTACGAAAAATCACGAAGTATTCACGTAAATAGAAATAGCATAAAATAGAGACATACCTTCAAATATTTGGAATCTAAACTATTGACAATGGGCACATTTAATAGGTTTTTTTGCGACTGTAATAGTTTTACCAAGCCTTTGTCTTCTCCTTTTTGTTTCCACGGACTCCAGTTGTCTATCTCCGGGTTGTCTATCTCTGTTCATAAATTAGACAACCATGCCTCCTACTTGTATATCTATTTGAATAGATGAGAAAAACAAGCATACGACTCCACATACCTTCTTGTTCCAACTTCTATTCTCCGGGTTACTTATCCTATCCAACATACCCTATAGTTAAAGCTATTTATTTGTTGAGTATTAACTCCCTATATAGCTTCTCCATTGCTAGCTTCCCCATCAATAGCTTCTCCATCACTTCGCCATCACATAGGGCGATCACCAAAAGGCATCATTTCTGTATGCCAGAATGGCAAATTGGATAGCTCCAGGCGGACCAAGATCGATCTACTGTTGGTGGTTTTTCTCCTGCTTCTGGAACTGCATATGAATTTGTAACGGGATTTGGAATTGAATATGGAATTGAAACTAGAGACTCTACCATTGGATATGAAACCGGAGCTGCTGGCTATGGCCCTGCATATAAATCTGCACCCGTAACTGGTCTGGGTTACTGGTTCGTCCTGTCTCCGAACATGCGGCCACGAGGGTAAGTGAACAGAAAGACGTGGGAGAGGAGCCGAAAAAGGAGGATGGAGATGACAACTCCATGGGTTCCAATTTACAGAGATGGCAAGGGGCACTGGTCCCAATTCCCGGAGGTGGACCCTGCAGTAAAAAACGTAGTGTAACTTTGAATCATGAATGTCTATATCAACATTTTCATTATGGGTGAAAAGTCCACAATGCTTAAAATACATTGACAAACAACGACTAGGATCTCATGTTGCTATTAGTGGTTTTGCTAGTGTTGTTGTCGCTCCTTCCTTTGTAGCTCTAGTTGCTCATGCTTCTTACTCAAGAGAATCAACATTTTTTTGTTGAAACCATCGATGGGCCAACCGGATCGTCTTCTATTGTTGGACCTCGAACTGAGTATCATACTGGTGGCTCTGTATGTGCGGTTTTCTGCTACGATTTTGATCCCACGAACTTGCTTGCCTGCTTTCTTTCTTCCCAGACCAATTGACAGACACACTGGTGTTTTCTGGCAGATGGTAGCCATGACTATGTGCATAGGACTGGTGGGCACTCTAAACACACATGCAGCATATAAAAAATATACGTGGCAAAAATTCTTTTAAATATAAAAATATAATAAATATAAGTTTTATGTTCTTTCGGACAGCTGAAACGCACATAGAGATAAGGAAATCTAAAAGTTAATTTCAAATGTGGTAATTCCAAAGCTTAATCAGTTAAGCGTGGCAATCATATGGTGGTACAGTAATTTCTTAATATGATTAGATAAATGTTAAAAAGTAAACAGGTTAACTGATGCATTCAAAAATACAAGGAAGTTATGAAGAGTAAATCACATTCATTGATTTGGGAGGACCACTAAGAATATGCCAACATCTTCAATTGTTATTTAAAAATACAAGGAAGTTATGAAGAGTAAATCACATTCATTGATTTGGGAGGACCACTAAAAATATGCCAACATCTTCAATTGTTAGTCATCAGATTAAAATTTTAGATTAAAAGGTAATTAATTGTGCCCATCTTCAATAAATATACACCTTTCGACATAATTAACTATTATTGTTGTTTCCATTTTATTTAATATTTTAATTAAAAAATTTAACATGGTAATTAAGACAAAAGCAGATACGATTTTCTTAATAAAGCATTCTACTTTACTCAATGGCAATACCTTTAATTAAAAAAATTAACATGGTAATTACCACAAAGATAGATAAGATTTTCTTAATAAAGCATTCTACTTTACTCAATGGCAACACATTCAATCTAATTTGCTATAACATTGGGATTTCTTCTACAATGGTCTACCAGTAACAAACTTACGTTTATAAGTAATTTGAATGGTCTACTAGTAACAAACTTACGTTTATAAGTAATTTGAAGATAACTAATTTAAAGCATTGCTTTAAAAGTAAAACTACGACTTCATAGCATAGTTCCTACGCTTTCTTTTAAGAGCTATTTTAAAACCACTCTTTTGGCAGGGACTTGTTGCTTCGCAACTGCCCTTGTTAATTAAGTAATCGTGCGAATAAACTTTATAATAGTCTTTTTTATATGTTTTGATACATTTTTAATATTAATAAAGTTTGTTTTGCAAAATTAATCAGGTTTATCCCCGTGTTTTGTTTAAAAAAAAAGGGGGCGATGGTACTAACTATGGTTTAAACTTTTTGAATCGAATTAATTGTTGACCACGTTGAGCTAACACCCCCTTATGGTTTTCAAAAAAGTTGGGGACTCCTAAAATGCACAGAAAGTCGACACGTGGCAGTTTTTTTGGGAGTGCACTTATGGCTTGATTTCTAAAATTTTTGAAGAAATGGAGACGAATTCAAAATTTCTCAAACATGGTGTTTTTTTTTTTTTTTGGGTAGAATGGACTTAATTAAGTGATGCTAAAACAAATTTTAAAAATGATAATTTTTTTTGTTTTTTTAGATTTGGTCGTTTTTCTAAAGAGGAATTTCCCAGATCAAGTTATTTATTATGTGATTAAATTATGACGAGGTACTCTAATTTAGATATATCACATGATATATTGAAACAATATTGATAATAAATTTTGTTGCAAATGAGGTGTAAAATTAAAATTTCTTGAAGAATTAATATTTGTAACAAAAATCATATTTTTCAGAGAATGGGATAGCGCATGGAATTGGAGTACCAAAGACCTCCATAAAAAATTGTTCTATGGTTTTATTTTTTAAATTGGTTCCAAAATTGAAGGCATTAATCTAGTATTCAAAAACATAAAGGTAACAACTGAAGATTTAAAAAAAATGGTTAGCAGGTTAGGGAGATTTTAATAATAGAAATTGTATTTTTCTAAGAGAATGAGCATGCGAAGCCATTCTTTTGTAAATATCTAGGAGATTTTAATAGTAGAAATTGTATTTTTTTAAGAGAATGACCATGCGGGGCCATTCTTTTGTAAATATCTGAGGCATAGAAGTTATGTGTTGGATTCATATTTCATTTATATAAAGCTATGTTTTTTTCTCTATTTTTTTGTATTTAACTTCTTATGTTCCATCCCTATTCATTATCTCATTATTTGATTGAAATTGTAAGAAGCAGTTTGGTACGATCACCACTGTTACAAATCAATTAAAGATAATTCATATTTTTTATTTTGAAATTATTGTTTGGTACTCACCTCATACATTTAAATATTTTTTTAGATTCATTTATGCTCAACAAAACCATCCTTCTACATCTCATATATGTGAATACATCCTTACTCACTGCCAGGTTTGAGATATATTGTTCTTCTTCTTTTCTTCCATCTACCATAATCAACCTTTTGTTTTATTGAATTAGACTTCATGCCCAATGGATTATACCTCTAATATGAGATATCTATAGTTTTAACTCTGATCATTTATTATTTAATCATAAACGCTTCCTACCTAGTTTATCCTTTTCCCTATTTTTTAAACCCGACATTCTATGCTTAATGATGAGAGTTGTTGCTTAGTGACAGTGGAATGCTAACAATTTTAAATATAATGAGAGAGTCTTCTCTGGTCGAAGAGCCAACTTGTGGCTTGAAGTTGGTTTTCAATATGTCTTGGTATGGTTTCTATGTAGTCAGGAACCATCTCAAGTTACAAAATCTTTTTGGCACAGTTGTCGGGGACGAAGATTCGAGACATTTTCCCTAGGATATGATAAAGACATGTTTTGATTCTTGATAGTGAACAAGAGCTGGACAGTAGGCTGCAAAAGATATTCAAGTTTATCTTTCAATCAAGTCTTCACCTGGAGACTCCATTGTGATTTCAATCAAATTTTTAGGACTCCACTCGGTAGTGAGCCCTGTTGACAAAGAAATGAATAATCATTGTAAAATGATCATGAACCAAATGTCAAGTTTCTTTCAAGAAAATTTATAGATGTTGATTATTCCTTTTTTGTTATTTATTATACATTTGAAAATACATTTTTTTCTATCTTGTACATTTAGAGGATCGTAGTTTCAAAACCTCATCCCCTTTCTTGGAAAAATAAATGGTGGTTCCTCTTACATTCCTCAAGTAGATAAGCCTCTTGTATCTTTATCTGCTGAAGATTTTATTAAACAAGTAGCCCATGTACATGTTCCTCCAATAGAAAAGAAGTATTTTGAAACATTTGAAAAGGAAGTTCATATACTAAATCCTACAGTCATTATTATACCTTCTGAACACCCTGCAAAGATACATCCTTGGGTTATGAATATATATAAATATCTTAAGCTGCCATATGTCCTTCATGATTTACCTCCCAATTTTTTTAAATATCTTCCTAAATTCAATGGAGAAGATGACCTTTCAGCAAAAAATCACATGGCAACCTTTGAATATTTCACAAATTTCTTAGATATTCAACATGAAGATGTCTTTATGAGGATGTTCACTTGGTCTTTGGAAAGAGAGGTCGAAAGATGGTTTAGAAACTTAGCAGTCGATTCCATTAGTTCTTGGACTGATTTTCATGATATTTTCTTGCATAAATGGGTTGAAAGGAAATATCATCATCAACATCTTTATGAGTTTTATGCTATAAAAAAGAAGGAAATATCAAATTGTTACAAGGTTCAATAAAATATTTGAAAACACTTACCACAATTTTCCAGTTGAAATTTGTCCCTTTGAAATTGTTGCTAATGTGTACTATGCAATAGCACATCATCCTGATTTGGCCTCTTATCTCATCGAAATGAAGTCTCCAACTTTGGAACATATGTTTATTGATATTGAGTAGATAGAGAATAATTTATGGGCTTGTGGGAAGTTGCATGGTCAAATGAAGGATGATAATTTGAATACAAAGGAGCAAAGAGAAGAAGATGAACAAGACAAATAAGATATGTATATTTATTAAATTCATATTGGAGAAAAATAAAAAAATATCCTTTAATTATTCTAGATCAACAATATGTTAACGAATGGGAAATTGATTTTTGCATAAAAAATTTAAGTAATTTTCATGATGAGGAAAACGAATTTACTAATGATGAATCTAAACAAGATAGATGTTATGGACATATTCATGAAAATGTTCAAGAAGATACAATATTTTTGTGTACTTTGGAAGATAAAAGTCAAGATTTCATTTGGCAAATTGGTATTTCTTCTCTAGACAATAATGGTAAGTTTCAAATACTTTATGTTGTTTAAGAAATTTGGTATGTGTTGATGAATTTTTGCATTTCCAAGAAGATCAAGGATAGATTTTTGAAATTTCATATAATGAATTTATTTTTGAACATTGTTGTAATAAAGAACTTGAGTCAGTTATAGAACATAGAAAAGATTTTTTCCACAGTAGTGAAACAGAGAAAGAATTTTTTGAAATTGAATTTGACAAGGATGCCAGTGTGAATATATTCATGAAATGTTTCAAGAATATATAGACATACAAACAGACTTAGTTATAGTATCATTATTTTATGAACTTTTTGCTAAAGAGAAAATACTTCAAAATTCAACAAATATTTATATATCAGATTTAGAAGATTTATCTATTCATTTTTTTCCTCTTTATGATTGACGTAGGAGCATCCTGCCTCCAAAATCTTGTTCATTTGATTAGACCTAGGGGGTCTTTTGTTTTACTAAGGGATTGTTCATTTGATTAGACCTAGGGGGTCTTTTGTTTTACTAAGGGAGTGAGTTCCCTAAGCATGAATTATTGTAAATTCTATGTTTAATTGAGTTCTAGAAGTCTTGTATGAGATATGGTTTGTTGAATTGGGAATGATTCTATGTGATCGAATCTTCCTTGTTGAGCAGATCTTGAGATTGAGAGAGTTAGATCCTAGGAGTTATTGTTGAGAGTATTGTGGATATATAGGATACTAAGGATTTTCTAGTTAAGGGAATTGTGTATGTCGAACCTATTCAGGTTATCCTCATTTATATAAGTGATTGTAAGCCTTCGGGCATGAGTGTGGACAAATGAATGTAGAACAGGCCAAGGAGTGTGGCCAATTAGAAGGAAATTAGGCCAATAGTGGGAGAGATTGAGAGGCCACTAGAGAGAGAGAGGCATTCTGTAACATTTTGTACAATATGTGTACAATTATATAATTAAATCACTCTGTTTCGAGTGTTTCATGGGAATGTTTGTTCAAATATCTCTGGTATTGTAGTAAACCTATGTAGGGTCAAAATTTCATAGGTGTCAATGTCTGAATAGCAAGAAATCCCTTCTTAAAGTGTATATCCAGGTTTTAGAACCAAATCTGAGTGTTAGTATTGGTCGGATCAAGATCGACCATCGATCATCGGAGAGATCAATGCCCAGGTATGATTAAGGATCGATCAAATTCACAATTGGATCAAAGCAAGATTGAGGAGAACATGATCAAATTCAAACTCTGTGCATACACAAATTTAAGAACAACGAAGAAACTCCTTTACATGGGAAGAAAAAAATCCATCCTCTGATCAAGGATGACAAGCGATCGTGACTGTCGAATGGATGTTCAAGTTATTCATTCGTAAGCGTTGAGAATAACCAGATGAGATCATATTTGAGAGTGGAGTGCCATCAGATTGACAGTGAGCAACAATCCTAGTTTGGGGTTCGATTAGAATAGGTTACAATAGATTTTAGAGTAGCACAGTCGAAGTATAAGTTTGGAAAATAATCTGTGAAGAGAAGTCCGATCAATGGTGTAGATCAGGCGACTAGAAGTAGATCAAAGGTAGAGGACAACCAAGGACTCAGGATCGTAAGCAGTGGCGTAAACTGTTTCAGAGTCAATGTTAGAAAAGTATATGAAAAGTGAAGTCTAATTGATTATGGAGATCAATCGAAGGAGTGTAAGGATCAACGATTAGTATTAATCTAGGTTTGGGGTCCGATGTGATAGTGTTAGGATTTCAGATTCAAGTCCTCAGAAGAAAAAGGAAGTTGTGGCAAATAAAATCCCAACAAAGAGTCTCGATCTATGACGTAGATCGATTGGAGCAGATCGACGGTTGTGATCTTATTTCGAAGTAGCTCTTTCAGAGTGTGAAAGTAGAGAACTCCGATGAAGGCAATGTGATCGATGGTTAGGATGAATTTAGAACAATCCAGATCGGAGTGTGACGAAGTGACATGTGGCAGTAATTAATTGGATCTCGAAGTAGATCCATCTGAGTCAATTAGTTGAAGAGACTCTGACAGAGGAACAATGACAAACAACTGAGATCTATTCAAAGAGAATAGATTAACGGATGAGGAGGAGACACATGGTAGGTCATCAAAGTGACACATGGTAGCTGATAGATCTCGGATGTAGCATCATTGAATGAGGAGTGGACATGTAGCAGTGACGTGGACGAATGAAAAATCAACACGTTGCATTTGAGGAGATGAATAGTAGTGTTACACGTGGCATCCACGTGTAGGCTCCTATGAACGAATACTTGGTGCAGTAGACGAGAAGATGGATGATCAATGACCATAGATCTTAGGATATATCAATGGTGGAGAGTGTTTGGCTATTTGTAGTCCGAGAGGTGAAGGACTTTCAGAGCGATAGTTTCGAAGTGTCGCAGCTGGAAGCAGTCTGATAGAGGAACTTTAATACAAAGTAAAGAAGGGTTAATCATGACCATCGACCGGGACGTATCTAAGGACAATATCAACCGTCCATTGGAGTCAATTCTCGGAGGCCATTCCATAGTTCAACTCTGACTATAGCACTTTGAGGCATGATATGGATCGTCCATCCTGTGATGATTAATGGTGAGGATTGGAAGGTGAAAAGGTTGATGGTGTTAAGTGGTTGATAATAGCATGAGGTCACATGGAGTTTAGCCATGAATTAAGCACTTAATTTACTAGCGCCTGGTTATAACAATTTAAATCCATTTGGAAAGGGGCTTAGCTCCAAAGGAGTTAAAGGAAATATCGAATTAGAATTAGCCTGCGATTATGATCGAGGTTTTATGGAGATTTAGCGCCTGATTGCAAGCACTAAAGACTGGCATGTAACAGAGGAATTAGAAATTTGTTAAAAGAGAATTTGGGCCTGTGCGAAATTTAGAGAGCAGCTCAAATCTCAAGCTAAACAAAATTGAATTTAAACATTCTATAATTGTGGGTATAGACCAAGATGATCATCAATGATGATAAGAAAATGTATGAAAGGAGTGAGGAAAGTAATGCTTATAAAAAATATTTTTTTGTTCAAGGTAATTTGCATAGAGACTATGTTCAAGAATGGATTGAAAGTGAGCAAATTCTTAAATTTATAGCTATTAGTGAGTCTGTATATGATCTATATGATAATGTTTATAATGAATTTCATGAAGACAAACTTATCCCTCTTTATGAAGACAAGGACCAATCTTCCATTGACAAAATATTGATTCATATTGTTTTGAAGGATTATTTGTCCAAAATATCTTTCAATAAAGACAAGAGTATGGATTTTGTATGGTTGTTATCAACAAGAAAAAACAATTTTAAAATCTGTATGTTTAGATATCTATTCTAACTCATCACTATTTCATTATTATGATGATTCAAATGAGAAGTTTCAAACACATGTATTGTTGCTCTTAATTCCTAATAGTACAAGGCTTGCCATTAGTGAATAAGAATCATTGGAAGAATTTAACCTCATCAAAGAAACAAAATTTTCAGATTAGAAGTTCAGTCATTTGAGTCAAGACGTAATCTTCCATGTTTTTGAAGACCCTATAGTAGTTTGCCTTGAAGTTTTAAAGGATGTTTTAATCTTGTTACTTTTCTCTTATTGTAAGTATAAATCTCAATTTTATGATGAATCTCAACTATCTATACAATTGCTTCATTTGATGGCTAAAAGTAAAAGACAGAGTCACTCAAGTAGTTTATTGCTTGCTTGGTTTCATTGGAAGTATCATTTCACATGATAAGCTAACTAGATAGATTTAGAATAGGATCTAATTGTACATAAACAACCTTACATTCAAGAATTTTACTTAATTTTTAGTTTCAAGTTTGTGTACGGGTTTTGAGTATCAGGACAAAATAAAATCCATTTTTTTACAGGTAAGAAAAAAAAAAAAAAAAATTGTCCATGAAGACTTGATTTTAAGGTGAGATAGCAGAAGAGAGGACCATGGTAAACATGGAAAATTGATAAAATGTGGTTGGGTCCTTTCAAAATTGTTGCGATAAAAGGAAGAAATTCTTATTTTCTTGAGAATTTGGATGGGAACTTGATGGAATTACCTGTAAATGGGTAGTTTTTTAAGCATTTTATTCAATTCTGGATAGTTTTCTATTGTGGGTAGTTTTTAAAGCATTTTATTCAATTCTAGATAGTTTTCTATTGTTCATTCATTGTATATAATCAATTTGAATTTACATTAGCATTTATTTTATTTTTATTTTTATTATTCTCATAAAAATAAAACAAAATAATTTAATAATGTTATTAGATTTGATACTTAATTTATTAATAAAATTTATAATTTTTATTTCATCAAGATGAATAATCCATTAAATTATGCTGAGAAATATTTTCTCAAAGTTATGAAAAATTTTAAAAAATCTTGGTTAGTTAGAATTATTGATTTTATCTTTCTTTGTTAGATTAAGAAATTTTGTTTGTTATTTTGTCCAATTAGGTTAGAATTTGATTCTCTTTTAAATAAATAAAATCCTATGTATCTCATTTTTTTTCTAATTTTAGTAAAAAAGACTATTTTAATTCATAATGAAGATTTTTTTATATGTTATTATCAATGGGAAATGAGAAAATCTTTAAATTTCTTTATAAAAGTTGAAAGGTATATTTTAGATAATTCTTTTATAGGTAAAGGCTTGATTGTTAAATTTTTAGCTGATTGAGTTACCTAAGGATTTTTTTTTTTTAAATGAACAAAATTAAAAGAAATATGAAATTAGTTTATTTTGGTAAGATGAAATTAGGATTGAGGATATGAAAACCTTTATGAGTATATTTTATAACTCAAGCATTTCCAATTCATCTTTGAGAAACAAACATCATCCCTAGGTGTGCAAAACATATTGATTTCCCCCCATTTCATGCAAAAAACATATTTAAAGTAAAAAAATATGGTGAAAGGAAATTCAATTGGAAAATGCAAGTATCTTCGCAGAGCTAGCAGTGAAACAAGGCATGTGATGTCAGGGAGACTACACCATAAGCTATGGATGCTTTTTGGCCGTGTAAAAACACCATGAAGATGAAGTAGGTTTACCAAATGAGTATTTTTATCTTATTACTCAGTGAAACTAATTTCCTCACAAGTAACTTTATTTTAACCTTAATAAACTATGATTTAAATTTATACATCTTAAGGTCTTGGGTTGACAGATATCAGATAGATTTTTAACTTTTAAGTCAAAAAAAATTATGATTGAATTACCTTAGATAACTCCTAAGTAAAATTGAGTGAGAATTTTTTTTTTATCCCTTTTTAATATTATTTTCTTAAATATATTTAAATATGTAATCATTAGTTATTTTGTCTTTTCTATTAAAGGTTAATTTTATAATTTGGGTTTTATTAATTTATTAAAATAAAAAAAATATTTTTAGTATGGTTAATTTTAGAATTTAGTTTTTTTTTAATAATGACTCCTTAGCTCAATTAAAAAAAGCACTTGGTTTACTGTTTTTTAGTGTCTCGCAACGAGACACAATAAATTAAAAAATTAAAACTTTTTGTTAATTATTAGTTTAATTTAGTAAGTAATTAGTTAGTTTAATAATAGTTTATATCTTTTAATTTTTGTTTTATTTTAATTTAGGGTTTTATTTATTGTTAGTTAGTTTTATATTAAATGTTTTAATTAAAATTTTAATATAGTTTAATTTTACATAGTTTTAGGTTTCATTTGGTTTTAAATATATGTTATTTATAATAAAAAAATTATATAGTTTGAGTTTTGATTTTTGTTATAATTTTATGTTTCATTTTTGTTAATTAATCGTGTGAATAAAATTTATATTAGTTTTAATATGTGTGAATAAATTTTATAATAGTTTTTTATATGTTTTGATATATCATTCATACTAATAAAGTGTGTTTTGCATGATTAATCATGTTTAGTCACCTCATGTTTTTTTTAACAAAAAAATACAGCGGGTGTTCTAACTATGGTTTGAAAATTTTGACTCGAGTTAATTGTTGAGCACGTTGAGTTATCTCACCCCCATGGTTTTTAAAAAAATTGGGGACCCCCCCGCAATGCACAGAAAGAAATGGAGATGAATTCGAAAATTATGAAACATGGGTTTTTAATAGAATGACCCACATTGAGTGACAAGTGGGAGTTTTTTTTAAATGATGAACATTTTGGGAGATTTGGTCGTTTTTCTAAAGAGGAATTTTCCAAATTTCGTGAACGGTCGGTTTTCCCAAAAGCACCCAATGCCAAATTGGACACCCAATCAGTCTTGAGGGATCAAGTTATTATTTGATTAAATTATGATAAGGAGGTTCTCTAATTTGGATATATTGCATGATATCTTGAAACCGTATTGATAATGAATTTTGCTGGAAAATGAGGTGGAAAATTAAAACTTCTTGAAGAATTAATATTTGCAACAAAAATCCCCAGATGGGGTGAGACTTGTCGAGCACTTGATACATGGCACTATGGCGACGAGTGTTGTTAAATCCCCTCACCCCCAACCTCCCCCTCCATCAATCCACTATGCCTAGCATTCAATCCTGCAAGGAGTTAGTGCACTAGGACAGTTAAGGGAGTTTAATGGCGCACCAGACTTGGCCCTTCGGAGCTAGTACGATGAAGCAAGGCAGCATCACATCAACATTCATGGCACCCCAAACTGTCATTTCTCTTGTCATCACACAGGTAATATCATGGTGTGGTTCTTATCTCCTGCGTTTTCCCTTGGATATGCATTTTCCATCTGCAATCTTTGTCTGAGGGAGTCAAATCTCTATCAATTTTCTTTCCCCCACATCCAACTTCTCCTTCAATTCATCTCCCAGTGGTGTCAAATCCATGCCTCGTGAGAGAGGCAATCCCAAACACAGGCCAGTCTATTATAGTCTGGTAGGCCGACACTGATGCACATGCCCTCCCTCTCTTTCTCCCAATCCTAGTAGCAGCTATGTCTGCCATCCTTATTCCAACCAAAGTTGGCACGATGATGCCCAGCCTGCATCCTAATTGACCGACCTTGAGCTAAATTATGGAGGTTGTATAGTGGAGGAGGATATTCCTCCTAATTGGGAGGAGGACATCGTGTAGTAGATAGCACCAACCAACACTACCCTCCCTTTGAATTATCCCGATATTGATATGGGAGGTTGTGTGATGGAGGAAGAATCCCTCCACAAAAGCATGACGACTTCATGCAAGGAGAAACCCCCAATTTCAATAGACCACACAATGAAGCCATCGAGATTGATTGGGATGATTGTTGGTCTAAGGAGGAGACCCATCTGAAGCAGCATACGGGTGAGCCAGACCATCCAACCTTGGCAAGCCACAATTTTTCTAGTCCTCACAAGCTTATGACAGACCATTTAAATTTGATCTTTGAGATGAGACAAGATATGGTTGACCATATTCACAGCTAGCATTCCCTCAACATATGTCTGGATATGTTGTTTGATTCCCTGTCAAGCGATCTTGCGAAGAGTCGATGCCCAACATGTTGTCGTTCATTTACTTTCACCATCCGCCATGATGGAAGTTCGGTTTCGCATTAAATTTAGTTTCTTTACTGTTATGTTATCAGTCTTAGCTAGGATGAATTTACAGTAAATTTTTGTTGTAGAAAGACTCTGGTATACTGGCTTGCCTATAAACATTGCAGGCCACCTGTTCTGGTTTCCATACATGTGGAAAAACATGTGGCGGGTTTTGATGTATGTTTGGACATGTATCACTTTTTTGGATTTTTAAGGTAATACAAATTCTTTATATATATATATATATATATATATATATATTTGCAACAAAAATCATATTTTTCAGAGAAATGGGACAACGCATGGAATTGAAGGTATGAATATATCCATAACGAATTATTATATGGACTTGTTTAGAAATTGGTTCCATAATTGAAGGCATGAAGCTAGCATTCAAAAAACATAAAGGTAGTAGCTGGATATTTAAGAAAAAGGGTTAGCATGTTAGGGAGATTTTAATAGCAGAAATTGTATTTTCTGAGAGAATGGGCCTATGAGGCCATTCTTTTGTAAATATCTGAGTCAAAGACGTTATCTATTGGATTCGTATTTCATTTATATAAAGCTCTATTTTCTTGAATTTAACTTCTTATGTTCCATCTTTGTTCATTATCTCATGATTTGATTGAAATTGTAAGAAGCAATTTGGTACGACCACCATTGTTGCAAATCAGTTAAAGAGAATTTGTATTTTTTATGTTGAAATTACTATTTGGTACTCAACTCATACATTTGAATATTTTTTTGGATTCATTTATGCCCAAAAAAAACATCCTTATACTTCTCAGGTCTGCATATACTTCCTTACTCACTGTCAGGTGTGAGATATATTGTTCTTCTTCTTTTCTTCCAACTACCATAATCAACCTTTTTGTTTATTGAATGAGACTCCATGCCCAATGGATTAGACCTCTAATCTGAGAGATTTACAATTTTAACTCCAATCATCTGTTATTTAATCCTAAATCTTGCCTACCTAGTTTATTCTTCTCCTTATCTTTTAATCCTGGCATCCTATGCTTAATGATGAGAGTTGTTGCTTAGTGACAGTGGGTAGCTAGTAGTTTTAAATATGATGAGAGAGTCCTCTCTAGTTCAAGATCCATATTGTAGCCTAAATTTAGTTTTCAATATATCTTAGCATGGTTTCTAAGCATCGAGGAACCATCTTAAGTTACAACCGAGTGAACATGTTTTATCACTCTCTCTATGTCTCACTAGTGTTTCTCTAACACTCTTTTATATGTCTTCTCCTTTCAATTTGTCTTTCTTTTATAACTTTGAGTTGATGACCAAGTCTCCATAACCCTAATATCTCATATACATTTGCAACAAAAATCATATTTTTCAGAGAAATGGGACAATGCATGGAATTGAAGTATGAATATCTCCATAACGAATTATTATATGGATTTGTTTAGAAATTGGTTCCAGAATTGAAGGCATGAAGCTAGCATTCAAAAAACATAAAGGTAGTAGCTGAATATTTAAGAAAAAGGGTTAGCATGTTAGGGAGATTTTAATAGCAGAAATTGTATTTTCTGAGAGAATGGACCTATGAGGCCATTCTTTTGTAAATCTCTGAGTCAAAGATGTTATCCATTGAATTCGTATTTCATTTATATAAATCTCTATTTTCTTGAATTTAACTTCTTATGTTCCATATTTCTTCATTATCTCATGATTTGATTGAAATTGTAAGAAGCAATTTGGTACAACCACCATTGTTGCAAATCAGTTAAAGAGAATTTGTATTTTTTATGTTGAAATTACTATTTGGTACTCAACTCATACATTTGAATATTTTTTTGGATTCATTTATGCCCAACAAAAACATCCTTATACTTCTCAAGTCTACAGATACTCCCTTACTCACTGTCAGGTGTGAGATATATTGTTCTTCTTCTTTTCTTCCATCTACCATAATCAACCTTTTCATTTATTGAATAAGACTCCATGCCCAATGGATTATACCTCTAATCTGAGAGATTTACAATTTTAACTCCAAACATTTGTTATTTAATCCTAAATCTTGCCTACCTAGTTTATTCTTCTCCTTATCTTTTAAACCTGGTATCCTATGCTTAATGATGAGAGTTGTTGCTTAGTGACAGTGGGTAGCTAGTAGTTTTAAATATGATGAGAGAGCCCTCTCTAGTCCAAGAGCCATATTGTAGCCTAAATTTGGTTTTCAATATATATTAGCATGGTTTCTAAGCATCGAGGAACCATCTTAAGTTACAACCGAGTGAAAATGTTTTATCACTCTCTCTATGTCTAACTAGTGTTTCTCTAACACTCTTTTCTATGTCTTCTCCTTTCAATTTGTCTTTCTTTTATAAATTTGAGTTGATGACCAAGTCTCCATAACCCTAATATCTCAATGAGATTGATGACTAAGATTAAATCCCAATCAATGTTGGAGATTATATCTAAATCACTAATGTAAATACTTTACATTTTATTAGACATTAATCAACTCTATATAAAAGTCTATTCACTTTAATAAATGTATTTAATTAAAGTGAATTACAAAGATAAGAAAGGTTTGTTTTGGATGAATTCCACACATCCAACACTAGACTTGTGTGGAAGTTCATGTCTGATGCTACAAACATCAACAATGTCAGTTATATCAAGCTTCATCACTTTGAAACTCATGTCATACAATTGGGGAATGCTACAATGAAAATGGAACCTTGATAGATAACACTTCATCAAACTCCCCCATGAACCAATGCCCTCATTGGATAGGCATTGGCTAAAACCATTATGAAGCAATAATTATAAATAAATAAAACATCCTTTAACTATTAATAGAACAATGATGTGTGCATGAGCATTTAACAAAAAATGTTGTTAACACATCCACCATTAGCACTAGGGTCAATGGGGCTATAAATGCCCAAAATCTATGTTATAATAACTTTAAATATCATAGCACCTATCGGGTGTGAGCATATAAATATAGGAGTACAAAAGTTATGAAAATTAGAAAGGAAAGTGAAACAATTAAGACACTGGGTGCAAAAATATAGAATCTAATAATTAAGCAATTGTAATCACTATGTTAGTCATGAGAGGATCATGACAAATTTGAAAAAGTGTCATTGTTTGGCTTGTGTAGGTTGCACAACTAAATATAACAACACTCCTAGCATTGTTGAGCACACACTTTTACTGAGAGGGGGGTGAATCAGTATAAGAATTTGTTTTACTTTTTCTAACATTAATCAACCATAAGAAAACAATCACATATGAGATATATTAATTGCAGAACATGGAACACAAGATTTACGTGGAAAGCCTTTTGGGAGAAAACCACAAAACTTCTCTTTATAATTCTTTGTAGGCACCAACCTACTGGATACACCAATCCCCATTGGTACAAACCCTCGTAATCACCAACCTACTCTTACATATATTCACAGACACCAATCTACTGGAGACACCAATCCCCACTGCTAAGCACCAACTTAGCAAGAGATGCCAATCACTTTGTTTGAGAGACACTGACCTTAAAGTTACAATTTATTCTTTAGTCCATATAGATTATTAAAAAGATGATATCATTCACATTACCTTCATTGAGTCTACTTGATACTTCTACCTTCACCAGGTGTAACCAAAATTTAAATTTCCAAATGAACTTTATGGTAACTTTCTCAAAGCTTGTTTTATTTGGGCTCTTGGTTCCAGGTGGATATCGGTGGCCACCCACCTTTTCCAGCTGGCTCAAAACAACTTTCTGGCAATTCTGGTAATTTACTATTTTTAGCAATTTTGGTAATTTACTATTTTTAGCAATTTTTCGGGTCCTGAACTTCCGGAGCCGTTTTGAGGCCCTAAACAACATTTTTTTGGGTATATTCCGATCAAAAAGTTTCATCATGAAATTTTCATCAATAGTTGTATTCCTCGGATAGATCTTTCCAACGGACTATCGTGCGCCTAAAACAGAGATCGTATGCAAAAGTTACGACCCCATGAAGTTGATGTATTGACTTACCCAAATGGGTCCCACGTGACTTTTGGCGTTTCATCTCCTAGGGTTAGGTTTTTGGATGTCTATGGTTTTTGACACTCCTATTTATTGTAAAAAGGCCTTCGGAGCCTCATTGTAATCATCTTCTTGCGAATGAGCGTAGCCGTCACATCTCTTCTCAGAGATAAGCCACCACCATTCCAACAAGATTTTTTTTCGCTGCATTTTACAATTTCAACTTATTTCCTTGTTGAATAGAAAACCAGTTTTATTATATCTTTGTTATTCTGTGTTAAGCATCTGTAGTCATTTCATTATGCTCATAAAATCTGGATCAGTGGTATCAGAGCAGTCTTCTCCTTATCGTCTTAATGAATGTCCCCAACGAGGTCAGAGTACAAAGACTTGGGTCTCGAGCTTGTTTCTCTTGAGGACCAAATCTCTCGCACGCCCAAGTGACCTCTCATGGAAGGAGAAAAGAAATATGACGGGAAAGGAGATCCTTTCAAAATGTTTCTTGAGGAAGCCCTCATGAAACAAAGGAATGATATGATGGATAGTTTCATGCAAATCCTTCGGGGGCTACCAACAGGCAATGCATCTTCTTTAAGCGGAGGCACCACCCCCTTCAAGGTACAAATAAATTTCGATATTCATGTATTTGAAGGTCAAATAGATGCAGATGGTGTAGACAAGTGGTTGAATCTATTAGAAGGGTATTTTTCTACCACAACTTTTCGAATAGAGAAAATATTACTTTTGTGCTCCTCAAAGCCGTTCCCCATGTCAAAGATTGGTGGGAAACTTTCTGTGAGAAAAAGGAAACAGAGGAACCCTCGTTATTTATAGTCACGGCCACCTGGGAATCCTTCAGGGATGTTACTAATGAAAAATACTACCCTGTTGGAAGTTATGATGACTTGTATACCAAATGGACCACACTGCGGCAAGAAAGAGACCAAGCAGTGCCAGAGTTCACAAATATCTTCCATACCTTGCGCACCAAGATGGGTATTAAATATTTAGAGAAAAATATGGTGATAAATTATCGTGGT
>ML806433.1:112204-124444 GCA_009831015.1 Picea engelmannii
TTGAGTGGGGCAAAGTGTTTTTCAAAAATTGATTTGAAGAGAGGATATCACCATATTAGGAAGAGGGAAGGTGATGAATGAAATACAACATTCAAGATGAATGAAGGATTGTATGAATGGCTTGTCATGTCGTTTGGCTTAACAAATGCACCAAGTACTTTCATGAGGTTAATGAATGAAGTCTTGAAGGATTTCATTGGAAAGTTTGTAATTGTGTATCTTGATGATATACTGATCTTCAGTAAGACTGAGGAAGAGAATTTACATTTAAATATAGTGATGTGGAGGTTGCAGCAAGAGAAGTTGCTGATAAATCTAAAGAATCCGTATTTCATGAAGACAAAACTCATTTATTTGGTTTTTGTGATCTCTTCGAATGAGTTGAATATGGATCCAGAGAAGGTAAAAGAAATCAAAGAATGGCCATCGCCAAGGAATATATTTGAAGTCAGAAGCTTCCATGGACTAACCATTTTTTATAGGAAGTTCATCATAAATTTTAGTGGGATTAGTGCACCAATGATGGACATAGTCAAGAAAAGACACAAATCTTTTCATTGGACAGAGGAAGCAGAAAGAAGTTTCAGGTTGTTGAAGGAGAAGATAACTGGACAGTTAGTTCTGGTCCTGCCAGATTTCAGTAAAACATTTCAAGTGAGATGTGACACAAGTGGATTTGTGATTGGAGCAGTCTTGAGTCAAGACAATAGACCAGTTGCATACTTCAGTGAGAAGATGAACGAGACCAAGATGAAATATTCCATGTATGATAAAGAGTTCTATGCAGTCATACAAGCATTGAAGAAATGGAGGCACTACCTGGTTCCGAAAGAGTTCGTTTTGTATAGCGATAATCATGCTTTACCGTTTATAACCAGACAAGAGAAATTGAACCAGAAACATGCAAAATGGGTTGAATTTATGCAAAACTTTACTTTTGTTATAAAGCACATTTTTGGAACTGCTAACAAGGTTGTTGATGCATTGAGCAGGAAATGTTTGATTCTGCAGGAGTTTCATGTGAATACCTTAGGTTTTGATAGCCTTAAGGATATGTACATAGATGATTCAAATTTCAAGGATGCTTATGAAGTATGTGAGAATCCTATTCTGAGAGATAGAAGTCAATGGATTGAATATTTAATTTAGGATGGACTATTATTTAGAGGAAATCAGTTGTGTATCCCGAAGAGTTCTATGAGAGAGAACATTTTGAAGGAAAAACATAGTGGGGGATTGGTTGGACATTTTGGCCATGATAAAATGTTTGCGCAACTGAACAACTTGTATTATTGGCCAAGGATGAGAACAAATGTCAATAAATTTTTCAACAGATGTAGAATTTTCTAGCACGCAAAGGGGAAAAGACAGAATACAGGGTTGTATCAACCATTGTCAATACCAGAGAGGACGTGGGACGCGGTAAGCATGGATTTTGTGTTAGGATTGTCGAGGAAACAAAGAGGTTGTGATTCCATATTCATGGTAGTCGACAGATTCTCAAAAATGGCACATTTTATTCCATGTCATAAAGCCAGTGATGCAACACACATTGCAAATCTATTTTTCAAAGAAGTTGTTTGACTTCATGGTTTACCCAAGAGTATTATTTCGGACAAGGATACCAAATTTGTTGATCATTTCTGGAGGACACTATGGAAGAAGTTGGGGACAGATTTATCTTTTAGCTCAACATATCACGCTTGAATGGATTGACAGACTAAGGTAGTAAATTGAAGTTTGGGGGACTTATTGAGGAGTTTAGTAGATGAACATCATAGTCAGTGGGATTAGATCCTGCCACAAGCAAAATTTGCATATAACGACTCACCTAACTGGAGCACAGGACAGAGCCCATTCCAGATAATGTATGTAATGCAGCCAAGGGGAGTATCTAAGTTGAGAGACTTAGAGCAGAGCGAGTTCATGAGTGTTGGAGAGGAATATTTTGCAGCAGAGATGTAGGAGATCCATAGTAATATTGAAGAATGGTTGCAGAGTTCCAACCAGGAATACAAGTGTAGAGTAGATCAGCACAGAAGAGAGCTTCAATTTGATGTGGGAGATTTGGTTTTAGTACACCTTAGAAAAGAAAGGTTCCCAAGGGGAACGTATAATAAACTGAAGATGAAAAAGATAGGGTCGTGTAAGATTTTACGAAAATTTGAGGCCAATGCTTATGAGATAGAATTTCCAGATGGTGTGGGAATATCACCCATATTCAACATAGAATATTTGTATCCTTACAGAGTAGATGAAGCAGGAGGAGTAGAAAGTCAGAAGGAAATTCAGTGGGTTAAAAAAATGCATGTAGTTGAAAAGCCGCAGATGGAAAATATCATTGATCAGAGAGTTAGCAAGAAAACCTGGAGAAAGACATATCTTGAGTATTTGGTAAAGTGGAAAGGACACCCGATTGAGGATGCCAGTTGGGAAAGTGAAGAAGATATCCAAAAACATGGACAAACGGTGTAGGATCTCATGGACAGGAGTCCATAAATTTTTTTCATCTAGAGGAGTATGATGCAGGAGCATCGCAAGAAAGCGCAAGTGGAGGATAGTTGGATATGCACCAGCATGCATTTTGAAGACATTTTGAAATTTAAAAGATGAAACATTAATGTAATAGATGGAAGGATGTAATTACTCTTAAATGTTTTGGGGATTGTAATGCAAGTCTTGAGTGTTGCTCTCATCTGTCGATTGGAGGCATTTAATGTAATAAATGTAAAGTAGTTGTAGTCTTTAATTTCAATAAGATAACTTAGAATTGTAGGAGGGAAAACTCAAGAAATCTCCCTCGTATGTATGGTATTGTATCATTATTCTCATTGTAAGATAGTAGAGAAAGAGAGCATAGGAGAGCATAGAAGAAGATAAATTGTAGAAGTTGTTTGAGTAGATAGTTGTTGCTATTGAAACCATGTAAAAAAGAACTTGAATTGATATAATAAGGCTTTGATCCAATTTCATCGTGTTGTTATGGTTATTGTTTGCATCTATTGAATTGTATGTTTACAATTTAATTATATGCTCTATTTGCATTTGTTTCAATGCGTATGTGTATGATTTCATGTTGAATGTATGAAGTCTACGAGAGGTAGAGTATGAGTTTCAATTGTTTCTCATCTTGAGAATTCCTGCAAGGAGTGTAGTGAAGGTCCACAAGGAGTGCGTTGACAAGATTCTGAGTTTTACCTCAGAAAATATCAAGAGAGATAGAGTTGTTCTTATACCAACATAAGTGAAAATATAGCACAGAGTCATGTAAGGTGGGCACAGGCCAGGTTGGAGTCTTAGAATTTTTTCCAACCCAAGGAAGCGGTTGAAGAAATTTTTTCGGAAGGAGTGCACGGAGTTGGAGTGTTTGGATAATCAGATATTATTGTGGAAGGTCGTGAGGAGTGCGTGCAAGAATTCTCTAGAATCCTTGAGTTTGCAGTAAGAACCAAACTCAAGAAGGATAAAGACTTCGAAGAGTTTGAAGGAGGACAAGGGTCGAAGTCACCTCGCAGAAACCAAGATCAGGAGGAAAGATGCCATGTTATTTGGTGAGGAGTCTTTGAGATCCTGAACAGACGGTTGAAATTCTTGGAGGGAGAAACATTGATTTTCCATGGACCGTTGGATCCAGTAGATCAGCGAAAAGGATAGGACTGAGTGTCTTTCAACACTCACAAGCTCAAGAGAGATAACAGATGTTATATCTCGAGGAGTGTGAGTTGTCAATTGGGCGCTCTGAGATATCGACATTTCGGGAGTCGGGAGTGTGGAGAAAGTTGTTTTCGGGAATTGCGAGTCACGAAATCCTGATAGGAGAAGCAAGAATCTAGAGCATTGGATCACGAGAACCCAGGACCGTTGATCTAGCATAAGTGGTCTTAGTGATTTCGGACTTCGGGAGAAGGGGAGAGGACCACTTCAAAAATCCTCGATATGCGAAATCCTGACGTGATCTGGACCGTCAGATCGTGGGAATAATCGGGACCGTTGATCTGTTGTGAAGAAATATCAGCATTTCGGATATCAGGCGAAGGGAGAAAATCTACATTGCATATCCTTGATACGTGAAATATCGACGTGCTCGAAGGTTGGGCCCCAGGTAACAGTCGAGGGTCACATCAGTGAAGAGTTGAAGGGAGGAGCTAGGGACCATTAGCCCATTTCAGGATTTCGGGAATCAGAGGAGTTGAGGTGCCTTGCAGCAGATGTCGCGATATTGTGAAACCCGACGTGCCTTTTGGGGTTAAGACTGTGGTCATGTCGGTGGTCACGTGGAGTGGAGGTTCACATCTAACACATGTTCGCAAGGGTGGGGCTTAGAAAAGGACCTATGGTCTTTAAGTGTTGAAGGTTCCAATAGGGACCAAGGAGTCATTTCAGCGCAAGAATTTGAAGATCCAAATACCGGGAGGTCAACAGATCTTGTTGAGGTGGGGGTCTGTGTCAAAAATGAAATAATGGAAGGGAAGAAGAACGATTATTGTTCATGAAATTAATTAAGTGATCCATAAAATATTCAGTGAAAAGAGATGCACCAACCAACAATCATTACGAACAAATAACAATTATTGTTCCTAATCAAATATCCAACACACTGCCATCACAAGATAATATGCATTTCAAATAATCTGTAAAGAGCATTTTGTTATTTTCTTTGCATCTTATAACAATTTCCAAATAGTAACCATTCCATTCTGTTAACCATCAAAATCAACCACTGCTCATACATTACTTCAATCAACAAATATACTCAAATTCATGTTTCCAAAATTAACAATGAAGTCACAGTATCACTGCAATCAAGTCTATCATTTTAAATGCAATGATATTCGTTAAACATATAGGCAGTAACCAAATAATCTAGATTGAATTGCCAAAACCCGAATTGAGAATTAAACAGACAACAACCACCATTCCAAAACAAGCTATGCGCCGAATAATTCAATCATGCAAGTGTAACTCCATCACTGTGTAAGCTCAGTTTAATGTGACTCTAAAAAGTTGGGCCACCCATCCAACACGACGAGGTATCAACAACAAGCTTGTATCAACAAATGATCGGGCTGCAACAAAACATGCTTAAAACCCTGTGGGTATCCCTGAGTGTGAAACCTAGGCCATCCATGTTATACACAGTGCGCAACCAACAAGACACCATGATGCAACATTTCCACTTAACAAAAACAAACACACAGTCACAACAATAACTCAACCCATCGTGCTGAGCCATCAATTTAATACAATATTTCTTCAATTTAGTCACACTGTAATCGATTATGATATGTATGTTTGGCTCATACAATCAGACAACCATAAGCATGCAATTTTCATACACTCTTCTTGGTTGCAATAACCAATTGGCCCCAAAAGAAAACCACAGTCACCATGACCATTATTTCATTGTGAAAAAACACCATACCCACAACGCGGCATGCATGAGCAACATCAAGCATTTGTAACCAATGACATCTAAACATCCAAACAATCCTTAGTGAAAAATACCAGTGACTATGTATCAACCAACCAATCCATTACTATCATAAAATCAATCGACCTAACAAGCTATGACAACCATGCATACCCATGCATCAATTCGAATTGGGGCAGCGGCCTTCTCCATTAAACAATAATGAGTTATTAAACATAAGGAGAGCGACTGTGTAATTTGATTTGTGCCAATAACAATGCAGGATTTGTCATTATTATCACAGAAGCAGTAACTAAATTCCAAACCAATACGATTGTCATATGACCAACTGGGTGAGTCTGTATTCAAAGTAATCGACCATACATTTAATCCACAATAACCCATAGCAAACTTGATAGGCCCGAAAATCTTGTCTATAAAAATCCAGACTGGAGGGTAAAGGTTTGTTCTGTAGTGGACACAGGGAAAGCAGAGCCAATTCCTTGTAGTGGTGAAAACTCTGAGGCCAATGGTGTACACATAGAGAGTACCATGATTCATTCATGGACTGGTAACAATCCATGGCAGGGGGCCATAGCAAAAAGGTGAGGCTCCCTTTCGGCCTAGAAATGTTATTTAACGCACATAGGCTATAAACCTCATGTTCTTCATTCAAATTACCACAGTATTGAGGTGAAGACAAGGCTGAGTCAAGAATAGAACACCCACTTTGCGACCCTTAGTGGTGGAATAAACCAATTCCCAAGTGAACGAAACACAGTGACACAGAAAGCCTCCAACCACTAAACCCATAAAATCTAGAGACTTGGCATAGATGCGAACGTGTGAGGACAGCCAGTCGACCCAAAAAGCAACAAAATCTTCCCTCTAAAACAAGCAAGGATAACAAAGAGCTAACACCTGGGGTGACCAATAACTTCTATGGACAATGTTTTTGCAGAACAACCATCAATGCTTCATTCCAAGAACACATTTTTACACAGTTGTGATACTTAAGAAAACACAAAACAATACACTTGAGCCAGTAATCATTTCATAACCAGAGCAGAGTCACGAATGAACAAAAAAAGAACATACCTATAATCAAATTTCTTAAAATGTGAGTTGGTCGAGCAGTTCCTCTATGCTAATAATTTGGAGCATAACCACAACAACAAGATTGAACAATAGCCCGGCTAGGGTGGCAGCTAACGAGAAGAGTAAAGGTGAAGTGCAATAAATGCACGTCACCTCCACCCACAATGCATTAATTCATCATTACATGCCAACGAGTTCTTCATTAACACCATCAATCAACCCATGTATTGAAACCATCACCCATTAAAACCAACAGCATGGCCATATCACCCTTCTAACTTATGCCATAACATAATTCAACCTAGTTCCATATAATTCAGCAATTCACATAACCATTAACACTATTACCTTTCCAAATGTGCCACCAACATTACATACCATATGTGTATTAACCATATAACTCAATCAAAATTGCATAACCATTTACTTGCTAGCTAGGATTTAACAATAATCGTTAAGTCTTTCATGCATGTAGTATAGTATATAGGATAGATTTAAATTCTTCCCCTTTGCAATTGTTTCTCATTTCCTTCCAATTGTTTGCATGTAGTATTGCAGAATTAGATCCCTTTTCTTTGCATTTGTTATAGTAATTCTTCCTTTCTTCAAACTGCCTTTTATGTGTTTTCACTAACATGTTTGTTGTGCAGGTGCGATGAGAACATATGGAAATGATATCAATGAATAGCATAGGCCATAATAACATAAGGAACCAACATTTCATAATCTCAATCCATAACCAATAACAAAAGATCTCATCAACCATGTAAGCCATGTCGCACATCACCACAACATAAAAAATGAACAGATCTGATCTTCAATAGTTCAAGGGGGTCCCACCTACTAGTATTATTTAGCTTTTATAATAATAGGCTTTATTAACGCTTTGCGGTCAAAACTTCGTTGACAATTTTAATCGTCAACAAACTGGCGACTGCACAGGAAAATTTGTTTCCAATAGATATAGAACTCAGAACTCATGGTTTCACGGACCAAGAACAATAATTTTAGAAGATGTAACCAGAATAATTATGCAACAGGGGGGAGTGAGCGGATTTAATGGAAAGATGATCGGGAATTTGGGAATAATTGATGAAAAGTGTTAAGTATGAGGGGTTTTTACCACTGTATGCATAATCATTCAACTAGAATATGCTCTTAACTTTCAAGGAGGAAAACTTATAGACTTTCTCTTAAGATCTCAATGGATGAAGAAATGGCAAGAAGAAGCGGGAAATAACCAATTCCTTATAAGACAACAGTGGAAATATGTAACAATTTCAAGGGCCCTTCAGAGGAGACATTATAATAGTTGTGTAAGATTGATTGTTATCGGCTAGCAATGCTTTGAAAGAGTGTCACTGTGGCATAATTGATCCAACATCATATCTTGATCAAACACTAAAAGATGAAAAGGAAAAAATTCACAACATAAGTAATAATGCGGAAATTAAAATAGCAGCAGTAAAAGACTCAATTGAAAGAAGCAAGGAAATAAAAATTAACTTAGAAGGTAGAAATCAAGGTATTGTAAGCATATAAAAGAAGCACAAAATTGAAAGAATAACTAGGCTACTAGTATATAGAAAATCCAATCAGCATTAGAACCTTTCACGTTGGTCCCTCGCAATACCTCAAGCGAGAACTACTAGTGCTGTAGGAAAACAATTGTCTATGTAATTCCTTTAAAATGTATGAGTTAGTGTCCAAGAAAAAAGTAATCTGGAAATGACCCAACACTTGGAATTCTTATGTAATCATCATCCCTTTGACGCACATGATTAAATCATCAAGATAAGCATGGAGACTGACCAATTCATTGAAGGTTGTGTGTATAGGATTTTCAAAGGTGGTGCTTGCATCAATTAAGCCAGAAGGCGGGAATTTGTAAGGCGTAGTATCAAAATTAGTAATAAAAGTGGTTTTGTGAACATTTTCCCCTTTTACTTTAATTCTCTTGTAACCCAACAAACTATCAAGTAAGGGCCCCAACTGTGACTCTACAACTTGTTGCAAAAATATTCGCATATTGAGAGGAGGGAAGGGATTTCTCATAATCACTTGCCTGAAAGTTCGAAGACTAATATAGGTTCTAATATTATCAGTGGTCCTCAAGGACGGTTCCCAATTTGAAACCCACTAAGGGTGGAATGAAAAAAAACATTCCAGCCCTTAAGAAATCTCTCAACTCCCTTCGAATGGGTGCTTCCAATGCATAATTAACAAGTTCTTGTTTTTGTCTAGCTAGTTTCATAACATGCTAAACAAGACCATGATCAAAGCCATGAAGATCCTCATAAGACCAAGAAAAAATCTTTTGAGATTCACCGAGTAGCCTGGTGGACCCCATCTCTTTTCTAACAGAACATTGGACATTTATTTTAACATCCATTGAAGATTCAAGTGTCCTAGTGTTCAGGAGGATGGTTTTAACCAACTTCTTTCGTAACTCCTCTTCTTTCTTTTTTTATTTGTTGCCTACAACAGTCAATGAAAATGAACTCTCAAGAGGAGTCAAGCCCTTAGGAATCTCATTATTTTCTGTGGATATAATATCCTCGGGCTTAAGAGGTTCATTTTTTATGACAACACAAATGATCTCATTGTTAGGGAGGGCCTTCCAAGATCCTTCCTTTTCAGGAATGTATGAGGATGTAGAGATTGAAAAGAACAACCAGGCCTATGAGGCAAGAGTTGTTGATTAGGAGAGGCTGCAAAGACAGCTAACTGATCAGCCATTGAATTCAACTCCTTCTTAACATGAGTGATGTTGAAAGATAGAAGGTTCGATACAAGTTCCCAAATATTTTGGGAGTATTGTTCCATCAACTTGTTTCTAGGAGATCATATCTTGCTTATCAGGTTCACAACAAGCTCAGAATTTCTGAAAATTGAAAGGTGACCACAACCAATATTAAGGGCGTTCTCAATGACTAATAATAGAGCTTCGAATTCGGCGGCATTGTTTGAACAAGCAAACTCTAACCTGTAAGACAGATTATGAATTTTTCGTGCAGGAGAAACCAAGATAACGCCAGCCCCATTACCTTCACTAGAGCATGAACCATCAAAGTGCATATGCCATATATCATCATCTAAATCATTTGTTTCCAAAGGAATATTATCCTCTTCAAAAGAGATCGAATACACTCCTAGGTATTCTTCGATATAGTTTACGCTAGGTTGCATAACACTCTCTATGTAGGGTGAAATTATTCCCTCTCTAAGGACTATAATATTCTTACCATTCGAAGGAATGGATAAATGTGTCCCGTCGAGCGAGAGTTATCCACTTGTTAAGGCTTTCTAGTCTCTCTCCAAGATAATTGAGTAATTTCTTACAGGCATATCAATCACCTAAATGTTGAGAGTTGTCCTTATCTCAAGATGAGCGCATAAAACCAATGTCACATCCTTAATCTCACCCATGGTTGTTTGTTGTAGAATATTATAGGAGAGCATGCTTTTGGCGTTTCCATTTGTTCAAGACAATCCTATCTCTTCCATAATAATATTTGACATCACACTTGGGCCTAAACCCCCATCGATGAGGCAACAATGGGCAATCTTATCAATGATCTTTACAGAAATATAAAAAGGGGGATTTTTTACAGGGTATCTAAATTTATGTACACCTACTTTATTTACAAAAGAATCCTCTTCATCTACCTCTTCAAAAATATTGGCTACAATGGAAGCTTTTCCTTCCATGAATTGTTTCAGATGCATCTGTTGTTTAGGGATGACAACCATGTCTAGGAGGTTTTCATATGCTTTGATGTTGGCCAATTGATTAAAGATATTGTATTTGGAAGAGGGAAGAGGGGGAGTGATTCTTTGACTCTCGGGAATTTTAGGAACCTAGGAAGTAGCAACGGTTGAGGATGAGCTAGGGCTAGAAGAACTACAAGGAGGGTTAAATTTTCCCTTGGGAGCATAGGCTTTGTTCCTATTATTAATAACCATGACATCCTCTGGTTCCACAAAGTCTAGGACATCGATAGTATCTTCTGGTCTCTTACCAAATATCTTATCTCTGGCACTCTTCTTTACCTCACATGTGGTTTCTTCGTGGTGCTCCTCACAAAAGTTACACCAACTTCGAGGCAGGATAGCCTTAGGCTGAAAATTGTTTTCAACTGGATTTCTAAAGAGGGGTACAGAAGAGGATGAAGCTCTAGGGGTGAGAGGGGAGAAAATACCCTTCTGCTCAAATGTTATCATATGATTGTTCATATCTTGTACTAGTTGTAAGAGAGAAGACATGTTTGTCTGTCTAACTGATTCTCCTTGGGGAAGACCAGTTTTTTCAATCCGTTCTTCATACTCTAAGCAAGTATGCAGAGCGGAACCGAGATTATCAATGGATTTTTCCTCAAACCTATGACGGTAGGGAGAAGGCAATGCATTGTAGTAATGCATTAAAGCGGCTTGGTTCTGAGGGCGGATAAGTTTGGGGATTTGATTGTACAACTTGGTGAAATGCAAGTTGAAATAATTGGTGGTCTCACCATCTTTATAAGTGACGTTATTGTATTCCCTTAACTTCTCAGCAGAGCTTTTGGATTTCCCATAAGTGGATCAGACCCAATAGATTAATTCCTCCCAAGTAGACTGGATCTTAGGAGGAGGGTCCAAGAAGTCGTTTGTAGCCTTTCCTTCCAAGGAATTGACGAACAAGCGCATGCAGGTGTCATTGTCATTGGCCCCTATGTTATGAAAAGCATTAGAAAATTCCACTAGGTGTTCATTGGTACTGACAGTGTTATTCCCCGAAAAATTAGGCAGGTACTCTTTAAACTTTGGAAGTGGATGAGTAGCAGGTTCTAGGTTAAGAGGAGAGGACACATGCCACAGTGTGGTTGTGGCGTCTTCTTCGAACTGAAAAAGTCCATACTTTTTTATGACTTTGTTGGGATTTGTGGTAGATTGGACAGGGATGTGGTGGCTATATAAGCTATTGATCATTGATGATGATGAATATTGAGAAGATGAAGCACTTCCAGTGCCACCAGAGCCTCCACTAGATGCCATCCTGTGGGTGATAGGCGAGGGAAATAAATATGAGTTGGATGAATCAGATAAAGTCCTCCTTAGATCACTTTGTTGGACACATAACACAATGTTTCTTCTTCCTATTTTTGTAATAGGATTGATCTCAGGTGAAAAGCCTCTTATTCTTCTATAAGCATGAGAATCTAAGGACATGAAAGAAAGGCCAAAAATGAAGAAACAAAAGGTTACTGTTGATTTCTAGGTTGTCTACGTCTAGCTTTCAATTGTTCTTGAATACTAATATCTCGTTCAATCTCTTCCCAAGAATGGTTAAGCTCAGCACGGGTCCTGGCAGTGTCTAAAATAATATGAAACAAGTTCAAAGCAATGTTGGTCTGGTCTTGTAGACCGGGCTCAAGATTGGGCTTCCTTGCAACAAGAACAATTATTAATAGTAAAACAGTCAAAGAATCAATTTCAGAAAAGAAAGATGTATCGATGAAAAATCGAATATAAAAATTAACCGGAGAGATATCAAGGATCTCCCCAGTATGGTTTCCATATAAATGTTGAGGAAAAGATATGAAATGATCTTACTCAAGCATTTTCAGATTCTGCTTAGCTAAATAAAAATAGACGGGAATATCACCCTATGTTTATAGACAACAAAAATAACATCCTAACTCACAAGTATTAATTACGAGTGCTTAGGCTAGTCTTTTATCAACAAAAAGCTT
>ML806433.1:124544-153142 GCA_009831015.1 Picea engelmannii
TTAAGTTAGTTAAAAAACTCAACTAATTTTAGCTAGGGGGAAGAGTAATAATTATAATAAGGGTCATAATAAATAATAACTAGTAGGTGGGACCCCTTGTGACTCCCTTTTGTTCATAAAAATCATAACAATCATAACATAACTATTAGTTAAGTAAAACACACCTGCTTGTGTCACCCATCAACGTATTCACTTTTGGAAATTTTAGCTCATGAAATTTGAAATTATTTTCAAAAATATTACTCATATATCCAAAATAAAACATGTTGTCCAAAATTTCCTAAAGTCAATAGTCATCAACAATGGATAAAAATAAAAACTCAATAGCCATATTTTCCATTATGCGATGCAAACCTTCCTTGATTGTTGTTGTCACCTCTTGATTTTCCTGAATTTTCCTTTGGCTGTGCAGAGCCTTTAGGCCTAATCTCACTGATCACGTGGGAATAATCGTCCCTCAAATGCATCCGGGAAGACATGGATTTGTTAGAGCCATTAGAGGGTGAGGAAGGGACAGTCGTGGATTTTCCTTTGTCAAGGGCATGGTGGGAATCAGTCTTCAATCTCTTGCTAGCATGAGAGGATTGCAATGGTGAGTGGTTAGGGGAAACTTAGAAAATGGGGTTAATAGGCAGAGGAGCAGGCAAGGACAAGTTGGGCCAGCCACGATGTTGGGAGACTGTCGGGTGGACAATCTCCTGCCATCCATCATTTTCTGGGACCTCGAGTTGCAATGAGACATGAGGAGGTACGGGGATACCGGGGGCTTGTGGGGCTTGGAAAGGAGGCCTTTTAGGCCTAGGTTGGACTATTCCCTGCCCAATCCAATTGAAAAATCCAGCATGAAACAATTGGTCGATCTCTTTTGAATCAACATCAAAATGTATGGAGAACCTGGGTCATCTTGGGGCTCGGTTCCAATTACCTCTACCTCTGTTTCCTTGGCCATGGTTACCTCGACTAAAAAAACTCATCATGCATGCGTGACTGATTAGCAAATAGTCTTTTAAATAACCATACATGACAACTCTTAAAAATATGAAACAGATTTGGCTCAGCAATGTATCAGACTCATGCAATCCAATCCATACAAATTGTTTTACTGTTAATCAATGAGCAGGGGGTGAAAAGGGTTATGGGATATGCGAGGGGTTTGTATTGAGAAAAACATGATGCACTGAGGGGGAAAATAACATGGTTACTGCTCAATGACAACAACAATCAATTACAAAACAAACCAATAAAGCATCATTGTAATCCACACAAGACATTGCCACTTTCAACTGTTTTCACACCAAATTTCTCTTGACTGTAATCAATCTCAGAATAGGGAGTGAAAAAATGAATATGGGAATATGATGGGATTTGTAATTAGCGTAAAATGAAATAATGGAAGGGAAGAAGAACGATTACTGTTCATGAAATTAATTAAGTGATCCATAAAATATTCTGCGAAAAGAGATGCACCAACCAACAATCATTGCGACCAAATAAAAATTATTGTTCATAATCAAATATACAACACTTTGCCATGATAAGACAATATACATTTCACACAATCTGTAAAGAGTATTTTGTTCTTTTCTTTTCATCTTATAACAATTTCCAAATAGTAACCATTCCACTCTGTTAACCATCAAAATCAACCACTACCCATACATTACTTCAATCAACAAATATACTCAAATTCATGTTTCCAAAATTAACAATGAAGTCACAGTATCACTGCAATCGGGTCTGTTATTTTAAATGCAATGATATTCGTTAAACATATATAGGCAGTAACCAAATAATCAAGATCGAATTGCCAAAACCCGAATTGACAATTAAACAGACAACAACCACCATTCCAACACAAGCTATGCGCCGAATAATTCAATCATGCAAGTGTAACTCCATCATTGTGCAAGCCCAATTTAATGTGAATCTAAAAATCTGGGCCACCCATCCAACACGACGAGGTATCAACAACAAGCATGTCTCAACAAATGATCGAGCTGCAACAAAACATGCTTAAAACCCTGTGTGTATCCGTGAGTGTGAAACCGAGGGCATCCATGTTATACATAGTGTGAAACCAACAAGACACCACGATGCAACATTTCCACTTAACAAAAACAAACACACAGTCATGGAAATAAATCAACCCATCATGTTGATCCATCGATTTAATATAATATTGCTTCGATTTAGTCGCATTGTAATCTATTATGTCATGTACGCTTGTCTCATACAATAAGACAATCATAAGCATGTAGTTTTCATACAGTCTTCCTGGTTGCAATAACCAATTGGCCCCAAAATAAAACCACAGTTACCATGACCATTATTTCATTGTGCAAAAACACCATACACACAACGCAGCATGCGTGAGCAACATCAAGCATTTGTAACCAATGCCAGCTAAACATCCAAACAATCCTTAGTGAAAAATACTAGTGACTATGTATCAACCAATCAATCCATTACTGTCATAAAATCAATCGACCTAACAAGTTGTGACAACCACGCATACCCACACATCAATTCGAATTGGGGTAGAAACCTTCTCCATTAAACAATACTGAGTTATTAAACATAAGGAGAGTGACTTTGTAATTTGAGTTGTGCCAATAACTATGCAGGATTTGTCATTATTATCACAGAAGCAGTAACTAAATTCCAAACCAATATGACTGTCATATGACCAACTGGGAGAGTCTGTATTCAAAGTAATCGACCATACATTCAATCCACAATAACCCATAGAAAACTTGACAGGCCCGACAGACTTCTCTATAAAACTCTAGATTGGAGGGTAAAGGTTTGTTCTGTAGTAGACACAGGGAGAGCAGAGCCAATTCCTTGTAGTGGTGAAAACTCTGAGGCCAATGGTGTACACATAGAGAGTGCCATGATTCATTCATGGATAGGTAAGAATCCATGGCAGGGGGCCATAAAAAAAAGGTGAGGCTTCCATTCGGCCTGGAAATGTCGTGTTCTTCATTCAAATTACTACAGTACTGAGGTGAAGACAAGGCTGAGTTCAGAACAAAGCACCCACTTCATGACCCTTAGTGGTGGAATCAACTAATGCCCAAGTGAATAAAACACAGTGACGCAGAAATCCTCCAACCACTAAACCCATAAAATCCAGAGACTTGGCATAGCTACGAACACGTGAGGACAACCATTCGACCCAAAAAACAACAAAACCTTCCCTCTAAAACCAGTAAGGATAACCGAGAGCTAGCACCTGGGGTGACCAATAACTTCTATGGACAATGTTTTTGTAGAAAAACCATCAATGCTTCATTCCAAGAACACATTTTAACACAGTTGTGATACTTAGGAAAACACAAACCAATACACCTGAGCCAGTTATCATTTCATAACCAGAGCAGATTCACAAATGGCCAAAAAAAGAACATACCTGTAATCAAATTCCTTAAAATGCGAGTTGGCCGAGCGATTCCTCTCTGCTAAGAATTCGGAGCATAGCCACAACAGCAAGATCAAACAATAGCTCGACTACGATGGAGGATAACGAGAGGAGTAAAGGTGACGTGTAGTAAATGCACGTCGCCTCCACCCACAATGCATTAATTCATTAGTATATGCCAACGAGTTCTTCATTAACACCATCAATCAACCCATGTATTGAAACCATCACCCATTAAAACCAACAACGTGGTCATATCACCCTTCTAACTTATTCCATAACATAATTCAACCTAGTTCCATATAATTCAACAATTCGCATAACCATTAACACTATTACCTTGCCAAATGCGCCACCAACATTTCATACCATATGTGTATTAACCATATAACTCAATCAAAATTGCATAACCATTTACTTGCTAGCTAGGATTTAACAATAATCATTAAGTCTTTCATGCATGTAGTATAGTATATAGGATAGCTTTAAATCCTTCCCCTTTGCAATTGTTTCTCATTTCCTTCCAATTGTCCACATGTAGTATTGCAGAATTAGATCCCTTTTCTTTGCATTTGTTATAGTAATTATGTCTTTCTTCAAACTGCCTTTTATTTGTTTTCACTAACATTTTTGTTGTGCAGGTGCGATGAGAACAGATGGCAATGATATCAGTGAATAGCATAGGTCGTAATAACATAAGGAACCAACATTTCATAAGCTCAAACCATAACCAATAACAAAATATCTCATCAACCATGTAATCCCTGTCACACATCACCACAACATAAAAAATGAACAGATCTGATCTTCAATAGTTCAAGGGGGTCCCACCTACTAGTATTATTTAGCTTTTATAATAATAGGCTTTAGCAACACTTTGTGGGCAAAACTTCGTTGACAATTTTAATCGTTAACAAACTATTGACTGTCGCTCAAAGCAGTCACTGGTGGCCAAAGTGAAAGCCTCTGAATCAAATGTGGGTTCTGAATCTGAGTTAGAACCAGAAAGGGGAAGATGGATCATTGACGTAGAACCTAGTGCCACCGTTTCTACCACCAAGCTCCATCTTGATGAACCAGATGAGCCAGAAGAAGGAGAGCGCCTCTTCCATTCACAGATGTGGGTAAAAGGCACCCCACTGCACTTCATCATTCATAGCGGTAGCTAGAAGAACCTCATCTCAGTAGATCTTGTCAATCTGTTGGCCTTGCCGAAAACGCCACACCCACAACCCTACACCATTAGATGGCTCTGCCAAGGAAGCGATCTCCGCGTCAGCCAACAGTGTCGACTGTCGTACGACATCAAGCCCTTCAAAGATGAGGTATTGTGTGATCTTGCTCCTCTCAAAGTTTGTGATGTTCTTTTGGGCCAACCTTATTTATGGAAACATCATGTGGTATATGAGTCTAGGCCTCGTAGTGTTATTATTACTTTGAACATGAAATTGTACAGGATACCCAAGGTAGTCCCACCTAGTTCTATTTCCTTGATCTATTCTAAGCAATGTAGGAAGGTCATCTCTCAGATGGGGAAGTTTTTCTTCTTCGTGATTCTCTCTCGGAATGAGTGAAATATCACAGCCACATCCAAGGTCTATGCGGCCAACCTCTCCACACAGTAGAGGCAAGTAGATAAGGTCATCAAAGAATACTCGGATATCTTCTCCTCATCTACCGGGGTACCTCTGCACTGTCAGGTCAAGCACCCCATCGATCTTCCCCCGACACACCACTGCCCAATGGGCTAGTCTATCACCACTATATGTTAGAGAATGAGGAGATCAAGCGACATATCCAAGAACTGCTCCAAAAGGGGTGTTGATATTATGGTAGCTGGGGGAGGTATTTACCTCCATGTGTAAACCTGACGAGAATAGAATATTCTGGGAAGCAAGAAGAAACCCTAATTAGTTGGCTAATAACCCTAGAAGACAAGTCAGCTCAAGAGAATGACATGTGTTAGGTTATTACCCTCCAAGAAAAGAAGTCGGCTAAAGGAAATGTTATATACTAAAGAATTAGTACCAAGAATGAGAAGTCAACCTAGGCAGTTTGTCAATTTTAGTATAAATACAAGAGTCCAGTCTTCATTCTGGCAGACATTCTCAGAACTATAGAAGAAACACTTTTGCGCACTGCAATTGGCCAGTTGTGAGCAAGTTTGGAGGAGATTTTTTGTTGCAGCTATTGTAGCTAACAGATTTCGGTTTTGTCTTGGACTATCTCTTGGCTATGGTTTGGACTCTCTGATAAAATCTTGTTACTCTTAATTGGTGTGCTATCCTTGGAGAAAGGTGCGCCACCCTTTGTTTGGCTATCTAGCCTAGGGTTTTCTTCCAGAATGATTCTCTGTCAAGGTTAAGGTGCTTGGGGGTGGCTTCGGCCTATGGTTGGGTGACAATAGTGATATTGTCTATGGTTAAACAAGCGCATCCATCATATTCTAATAGGTTATGGGCCCACACCTCCTTCATTCAATCTAACCACTGGAAGGGAGAAAATCCATAAGGATACTAAGCTCATTGAAGAACTGCCACTAGGGTTTCGAGCATGAGCAATTACTAAATCACTGTCACTAGGGTTACTAGCAGGTGCAGTTGTAGAAACCCTAACCCTTTCGTTGAGGCACCTTAAGTGAAGGGATTGACCTAATTTTCAAATATACCAGTGCACCCTAACCTAGCACATCTCCTGGTACTCTCAGCAAGATAAGACGTCAAGTTTGAGTTTTTGGTCAAATCTAGGGTTAACCAAATCAAAGCAGCCATGACTTACTCTATGAAGTTATAAAAAAAGTTAGAAGGGGCTTCTAACTTCAGAGCATGGAATACAAGGATTGATATCATCCTTTCCAAGAACAAAGTGTTGGATATTGTGAAAGGAAAGATCGTGGAACCAAAGTTTGAAGAAGGAAAAGAGAAGGAGCCACAGAACATTGTTGTTATGGAGAAGTTCAAAGACAATGACATCAATTCCATGAGTATCATAGTGGATTCTATAAAAGACCACCTGATACCCTACATATCCCATCTTGATTCGTCTAAGAAGATGTATGATGCCCTAACAAACCTCTTCTCAGTCAGAAACATTGGACAAGTAATGAATCTGAAGAATGAGCTCTGTGACATGAAGATGAATGATGATGACAACATAACATCATAATTTGTGAGAATCTCTCAGTTAAGATATCAACTACAAGCTATTGAAGAGATCATTTCAGAGAAGGAACTAGTAAATATAGTACTTAATGGTCTTCCCAAGACATGGGATGCATTTGTCGCAAGCATGAACACAAGGAAGGAGTATCCTACTTTTAAAGAAATTTGGACTTGCTATGCACAAGAAGAATCGAGGATTAGTGAAAAAGACAAACCCCAAAATAAATACGATGATCAATCCTTCACAACAAGATTCAAGAATTGCAAGAACAAAAGGAATTTTGGCTCAAGGAAGAAGCCAAATCAAGAGAAAGATATGTCATAAATGCAATGCTTCAACTGTCGAAAATATGGTCACTACAAGAATCATTATCTCGAGCTAAAGAAAAGGAAGGAGACACACAAAGCATCAGTTGTTGAAGAAAAGGAATCCTCAAAGATGACCAAGCAGGATAAAACAAACTTCTTCTTTTAAGACAAGGTAACAATACTCTTCATAGTTCTTGTACATACCATGTTTTCTATACATATCTTGCATATCTATTTCTTAGAAGATAATATGTTCAAAGAGAAACTATACTTATGGAATAACAACAAGATAAGGACTACTATCACTATGACTATAAGACAATCTGCAAAGATAAGCTGAAATCAGAATCAATCTTGAAGAAACCTAGAAGAAGTAAAGACAGAAAGAAGTCAACAATCAAGAGGAAATTGGAAAAATATTTTTGACGCTTTGCAGAAGGCAATAAGGATGAAAACAGAAGTGTGGACTGTCTTAGATGGAGAGAGTTGATTATATATTAACAAAAAGAAGAGCATGCATTCATACATGAAGCAAGGATTAGGAGGGAGCTAATCCTATGATCCATTGAAGATGATGAAGTATATATCCATGGTAGCAGCCATGAAAAGCAGTACGTGTTCAGTTTCACTTTAGAAGAAGTCTTCTCCGAAAGAGAAGCATCAAAGTATACCTAGTTGTCCATCCACATCCATGATCCTATGATGAAAGGAAGAAGATGGAATCTATAGAAAACTCCTCAAACTCAAGAGCTAAAGAGAAACATGAGAAAGAACATGAAGATTCCAAGAGAGAAAGAAAATATAGAACAACCAGTCATTGTATCGAGAATCAAAAGACTACTAGCCTTATATGAACTCACTAAAAGCAATCAAGAAAAGGAAATGAAAGCTAATATGAAGAACATTGTATGGAAGACTCATGAATGTAAGCATTGCGAGATCCAAAACTAGAGGTTCTCCCATATGGAGGGAGAAGACTATGATGATTGCTTGTTCCAGTAAACCAGATATACCTCTACATGAGCCATTATATCATCCGCAATATCCATGGGTTGGAATTGACATCAGATGAATGCAAATATTGTTCTCCAGAATAATTGAACAAAGAGCATATGTAGAGAAACCTCAAGGCTTTGAGGTATACCAGAAAGAGACCCTTGTATGCAAATAAAAGAATATTTTGTATGGACTCAAACAACTTGGTGAAAAGATTCTCATGCACAACAGAAGCATGGTGAAAATATTCTATGATAAAAGTCATAATGGTTACTCAGAAGTCCAGGATGATGGATTGCTAATCCATGAAAAACTCTCAATGATGAAAGAAGAAGTGCCACATGGATATGTTCCAGTTTGAGCCTTGACACGATGTTATGAGCTAGCAAAAAACAAAGGAGATAAATTCAACTATGATATACTGCAATGATCAGAGCTATATGAAGCCTTCAGAGAAAACCAGTGTTCCAGAAAGACTAATGTACATTGAGATCAAGAATTACATTCTCCGCGATGAAGTCCAAAAAAAAGAGAAAGTGGTTCTCCAATATATATATCCACATATTAGAAGATAAGCAAACATTTTGGTAAAGCCTATGTCCAAGATGAAAGAGTTTGCATACTCAAGTTGGAGCTCATGGAGATGACTTCCTTATTGAAAAAGGAAGAGATGACTCCTAGGTTGGGAGGGAGCACTGATGTGTTATTGACTTATGGACAATCATTTTTCAGTTCGAAAAATGGTCCAAGATGAGCAATTCCTTTCCAGTTCGGAAAGTGGTTTGAGATTTCTAATGGACAGGCATTTTTCCAGTTCAAAAAATGGTCCACATCGAACAATCATTTTCGTAATGAAAATGGATAGATGGATTTTTGATGTACCATAGACAACGATTCCCCTTGTGGTCAACATTGGGAATGGTCTAGGAAAGTATCTCTTCTTGACGGTCACTCTTAGTAGTGGTTAAGAAGATTGGTCCGCCTTGTCGGACAATCATTCTTTCAAAGATCATAGTTGTGAGAAGTTTCAAAGAATGGTCTATTTTGGAGGTTGGTGCAGGACAACCATTTCCTTAGGAAATGGTCTGGACCGTCATTCCCTAGGGAAGATTCATTTTCTCCAGGTTTCACTTTGTTTAGTGTCGAAGTAATGGCCCAGATAGTTGAATGGTCCAGGTTCAACAATAAGGGACAGACATTCCCTAGGGAAGACTCATTCTCTCTAGGTTGCACTTTGTTTAGTGCCAAAGGAATGGCCCAGATAGGTGAATGGTCTAGGCTCAAAAATTGGGACAGTTATTATTCCTTGCTTGAGAAGAATAGTCCAGATAGCTCATCATTGATGTTTGACCTTCCGAGGGAAAATTCTCTTCCAGATCTCACAGATGTAAGTGGAAGAATGGCCCATATGATTCAGTTTATATCATAACAATGTTTTTTGTGCAAGTTGATATCAGATGATATGATTGTTATGGAGACTGTATGTCTCCAAACAATAGATGTATACTACTATGGTGGATGTGTTCAACTGATTGTGACTATGTGTCACTGATCAAGTATCTGTGTGTTACTTGGTGTGGCAGTGTACCAGTGGATTGTAGTTGTATACTACTATTGAATGGAATTGTTTTGATTGACTTGAAGACTATCAGTAGTGTTGGAAATGATTATCAGCTAGATGGATGATCAATCGACAGAGTTTCCCCAGACGAAAAATGGTTTGGGACATTTATTCTTCTAGTACATATGTCCAGATTAGAAGAATGGTTCTTGTGTCACTCTATGGAATGAGTGACTTATCCAACATCATGTATGATTACTCAGATGGAGTATGGTTTCGAGAGATGATGTGGTTGATGACACTGATAGTGATGATGGCACTCATTATCTAATCATGAGATAATCTATACGACTATGTTGATGCTACCGGGTGAATGGTATGTTTGTGCTCAAGATCATTACCTTCAATACCTCCCTAGATAGGAGGGAGTGTTCATATTATGGAAGCTGCGGGAGGTATTTACCTCCACGTGTAAACCTGACAAGAATAGAATATTCTGGGAAGCAAGAAGAAACCCTAATTAGTTAGCTAATAACCGTAGAAGACAAGTCGGCTCAAGAGAAAGACTTGTATTAGGTTATTAGCCTCCAAGAGAAGAAGTCAACTAAAGGAAATGTTATATACTAAAGAATTAGTACCCAGAATGAGAAGTCGGCCCAGGCAGTTTTCCATTTTTAGTATAAATACAGGAGGTCGATCTTCATTCTGGAAGGCATTCTCAGAACTGCAGAAGAAGCACTTTTGCGCACTGCAGTTGGCCAGTTTTGCGCAAGTTTGGAGGAGAGTTGTTGTTGCGGCTGCTGTAGCTAGCAGATTTTGGTTTTGGCTTGGACTATCTCTTGGTTATGGTTTGGACTCTCTGATCAACTCTTGTTACTCTTGCTTGTTGCGCTATCCTTGGAGAAAGGTGTGCCACCTTTTGTTTGGCTATCTAGCCTAGGGTTTTCTTCCATAATGATTCTCTGTCAAGTTTAAGGTGCTCGGGGGTGGCTTCGGCCTATGGTTGGGTGAAAATAGTGATATTGTCTATGGTTAAACAAGCACATCCATCATATTCTAACAAGGGGCACATTTGTCCCATCTCATCACCTTGTGGGATCCCAGTCGTGTTGGTACAGAAGAAATATGGAACTTAGCGACTTTGCATTGATTATCGGGCCCTAAATAAAATCACAGTCAGAAACCGATACCCAATTCCCCGAATCGATGACCTCCTTGATCAACTCGCGTGGCCAAATACTTCATTAAGATTGATCTGAAGTCTGGCTACCACAAAGTCTCGATAGAACAGATAGATGTATGGAAGACTGCCTTCAATTCAAAGGAAGGCATTTTTGAATGGTTGGTCATGCCCTTTGGTTTGACAAATTCTCCAGCCACTTTCATGAGGATGATGGACAATATCCTGCAACCATTCACCAATAATTTTGTAGTGGTGTATCTGTATGACATTCTCATTTACAATAAGTCTTGGGTAGAACACTTGCAGCATATTCAACAGGTTCTGCACACCCTACGACAACACAAGCTATACACCAACTTGGAAAAATGCTCCTTTGACATGGACATGGTCCATTACCTAGGATACATCGGTGATCATCATGGCATACATGTGGATCCAATCAAGATCCAAGTCATCCGTGACTGGTCAGCCCCAACCACACTCACTGAGCTTTGAATCTTAATGGGCCTTGCCAAGTTCTACCACAGGTTCGTGTTGGGATTCTCCCATATTGCATGGGCCCTCAGCCAAATAACCAGGGGTGGTGGTAAGGAATAATTTTTGTGGGGCTGGTCCCAACAACAAGCGTTCGATGATTTGAAGCATCGCTTGTGCTCAGCCCTAGTACTTTCACTACTAGAACTGCAACAACCCTTTGAGATCGAGAAAAAATATTTAGACTATGTTATGGGTGTCGTTCTCACTCAACACGACCACCCCGTGGCCTATCATAGTGAGACACTATCAGATGTTGTCCGTAAGTACCCTACTTACAACAAAGAAATGTACTCCATTGTGCAAGCCTACTACCAGTGGAGACATTACATTCTTGGGAAGGAGACAAGCATCCACACTGATCATAAGACACTGCACTTCATGAAGACACAAGGAAAATTACAGAATGATCACCATCTAAAGTGGTCCACATACTTACAACAATTCCACCTCAACATCAAGTATAAAACAGGAAGCATCGACCATGTCATTGATTTCCTATGTAGACCGCCAGTCACGACACTCACCACGGTGCTAGAATCTTGCGACCATGAGACCTCTAGATGGCCCCAACTCTATGAGACAGACCCATACTTTGCCACCACCTACCAAATGTTGGGTGAAAACACAGTTGTCAATAATTTCCATCTTCAGGATGGGTTGTTGTGTCGTCTAGGCCATATCTATGTTCCATCATGTGAGCGAGCAAAGCTGATCTAGGAAGCCCACTACAGTCAGGTAGCAGGACACTTTGACATCGAAAAGACAGTGGAGATGCTACAGAAACATTTCTACTGGCTGAAACTTCAATAGGAGGTCAACAAGTATATCAGATCCTACACTGCCTATGTTATTGCCAAATCAACCACTAAGAAATAGGGCCTGTACACCCCTCTTCCTACTCCTAACAGGCCATGGGAATCCATATCAATGGACTACATGTCGGGCCTCGCGTCCACTAAGTGGGGAAATGACTGTGTTTTGTGGTTTTTGATCACTTTTCTAAGATGGTGATTTTGGTTGCCTACAAGAAAAGCATCACAACATAAGCCACTGCCAAGCTCTTCTTTGAACGAGTCTGGGTACATTTTGGAATCCCACAAACCATTTTATCAGATCAGGACAATAGATTTCTCAACACATTCTGGTCGAGCCTCTAGTCACTGCTGGACACCAAGCTTACCAAATCCATGGCCTTCCACCCCAAGACAGATGGCCAAATCGAGGTCGTAAATCGAATGATCGTGCATATCCCATGCATGTATAATTCCAAGCACCTTCACACATGGTATAAGAGTCTTCCCTATGTCCAACATAGCTACAACTGAGCCCTGCATAACTCAACTGTCCACATCCCCTTTCAGGTGGGGTTGGGATTCCAGCCATTGGGTCCCATAGATGTTGCACTTCCCCTTGCGGTCACCTCGGCCGACTCATCTCCTACTCCAACTGAAGCTGACAAAGACACCTGGTTCATTGAGCGGATCTAGCACATCCGCAAACAGGTTCAAGATATCCTACAAAAGTCCAATGACAAGTACAAGCAGCTCCATGATCAACATCGGGTGCCACATAAGTTTCAGGTGGGCGACAAAGTTTGGTTGCACTTGCAGAAAGAATGCCTTACAAGACCCCATCGGAATCTTTTCCCAGTCCATTATGGGTTGTACACCATCACCAAGGTTTTGGGGGATAATTCTTTTGATCTCAACATTCCTCCTTTCCTTGGCCTGCACCCATTGTTCAACTTGGACCTCCTTCGGCCTTATTTCCCACCATTATTGGACACCTCAGACGTAGCAGAACAATTGACACCAACATAGCTTAACCCCGACTTCATACAACAGGAATCCAACGATCAGATTGTGAACACACAGATCAAGGGCACTTGATAACAAAGGATCCATCTTTATCGAGTCGTCAAAGCAGGGCATCTCCTGCACCATGACAAGTGGCTCACCCAGGGCCAAATTTAGCAGAAATTTCCTCATCTGATGGGGGGACTCAACGCAATGGAGACCATTGCTTCCTAAGGAGGGAGGATTGATCCAGGTGGATATCAGTGGCCACCCAAATTTTCCAGCTGGCTCAAAACAACATTTTGGAAATTTTGGTAATTTAATATTTTTAGCAGTTTTTCAGGTCCTGAACTTCCGGAGCCGTTTTGAGGCCCTAAACGACGTTTTTTTGGGTATCTACCGGTCGAAAAAATTCATTGTGAAATTTTCATCAATAGTTGTAGTCCTCAGATAGATATTTCCAACAGGCTATCATGTGCCTAAAATGGAGATCGTATGCAAAAGTTACGACCCTGGGAAGTTGATGTACTGACTTACCCAAACGGGGCCCACATGACTTTTGGCGCTTCATCTCCTAGGGTTAGTTTTTTTAATGTCTAGGGTTTCTGACACTCTTGTTTATTGTAAAAAGGCATTCATAGCCTCATTGTAATCATCTTCTTGCGAATGAGTGCAGCCGTCACATCTCTTCTCAGAGATAAGCCGCCACCATTCCAGCAAGCTTGTTTTTCGCTGCATTTTACAGTTTCATCTTATTTCCTTGTTGAATAGAAAACTAGTTTTATTGTATCTTTGTTATTCTGTGTTAAGCATCTGTTAATAATTTGTAGTCATTTCATTATGCTCATAAAATACTGATCACTCTTCCTAAGAACAAACTTGTGCAGGATGCAATGTATCCAACTTTGCAAATATGATTATGAAATGTTTAGTTGAGGTACTTCAGTATGTATCCTCAGCTCTATTATTAGACAAATCGGTAGGTACAGACACTAACAGATCTCCCTAGATCCACCTGGATCTATAACAAAATAGGACAGGACACGACTCTTTCCCTAAGTTGTGATCATTGAATCTATTGATGAGAAGAAACGAGTGACATACCTTTGTATCACTTCCTAGGTCTCTGTTGTTCCCGCTTCGCTCCGGTGTTCTTATGAGGTCAAGACCAATACAACACAAACCAACCAAAGTGAAGACGATAAAGTATATTCAATGTCAACCTATGCATATGATCAAGGATTTACGCAATAAATTAAAAATGACTTTATGGGAAAGGGACATGTCGTTGTATCATATTAAATGAAAGTAGAAGATACAACCTGATCGCCTTGATGTTGCAAGCTCCCTTTCAATGACCCTTGGTTCCAACACACACACTTTCTCTCTAGTTGCATGAAGAAGATCCAAAACCTCTTGATAGACCAAATAGAGCCTTCAAGCTTCTGTCCAATCAGGGTTCTTCACACAATTCTTCATTCAATATTGCTTAACCTTTTCCATGAGAAACCTTTCAATATATAGGAGAAGGAGAGATGGTTACATGGATGAGGATGATCCCATAAAATCTGAGAAGTCAGCAGAATGACAACCATGCGAATGCCAACTCATTTTCTAGAAGATTCCCTTCTAGAACCCTCGATATCTCTTCTCATTTCCAAGATTAAAAATAGGTTCACACCCTATATATGGAGCGGACTACAAGAAGTTCACACCCTAAGTGTGGGTGGTCTGTGAGAATGAAGGATTCTCGCACCCTAGACCATAGGCAGCCTGCGAACTCATCTTAAAAATATTTTTTTGGAAGAAGATAGGAGCCACTTTTCTCAGGCAAAAGGTCTTTGTTGGGAGCCTGAATACATCATTGTTGAGACATCACCAGAGTGACCAAAATCATGTGTAATAGAATTCCCTCCAAAGTATGAGGCCAAAATCTGGGATAGCTGAAATACTTTGTGAAATGCGTGTGTGTGTCAAAAACCAGGAGCGCACCTAATCAGAAACATGCAAACAACCAAGCATCTACAGAATATAATACCAGTTCTGAGGTAGGCATTCCCATACTTAGATCACAAATGAATGAAATCATAAATGTAGGTCATGGCCACCAATTATACACCGTGGATCCATATCATCAAAATGTTGCATAGCCACCAGGACTACACTGTGGATCTATGCGAAGACTTAAATTAAGGCGACATAGCCACATGACATACAAAGTGGATCTATGTGCCGACGCAAATCATACATACTCCATCGCATCCTAGATCAAAAATATGAGACCCAGGGTCTTCAATCCCGTCACCTGAAGTACGAATCTAGCCATGCGATTACATGTGCTAAAGTTGAACATGGTAGAAACCACTTGATTAATGGTCATTGATGAAAACCGTTAACAAGAGAGAGGTAAATCACCATTGATGTCAATGAATCCCAAGGTACTAAAGCACAATCCGAACAAATGTGAATACATGAGTTGAAGTCGAGCATTCGATGGAATCTCTCGATCAGGGATCAATGATGCGAAGCCCTGTCGAAAGAGAAGAAACCTACCATTAAGGCATGCAAGTTCTAAGGTACTAAATGATTTCTAAGTCTTGTTTCTTGATAATGAATTTAATTCTATGGAACAAGACTTGTCATAGGAGGGCCTTGATGTATCCCCCATCAATGACACGAAATAAGTAATAGATTTTGAGGTTGAAATAGAGTATGAATATAGGTCGAAATGGACACAGGGAAGGCCGACATAGTAAGAATGGACAACTGCAAAGGGCCGACTCAATAGAGGGCTTGGATGAACTTCTCTTGAACATATGAATGACACGACCAAGGACTTGGCAGCACTGACTCAAAGACGACCCAGGATATGACCTTGTAGCAAGTCGAATGAGAGACAAATGGATTTCCCAAATCGGCTTCAAATGATGAATAGGGGGTGTCATGTTTAAGAGCGACACTTACTGCCATTAATATGAATACGAAAACACATCCCTTTCCCAAAATTTCCTCCACCATTTCTGGCGAGTACCTCTTTATTTTTACGCAAGCTTGAGGAGGATAACATATGATTGTAGATGTAAGCTCATCCTTCAAATGAGTCTCTCGGAGTATATTTAACGAACCCTAGGAAGGAGCGGCTCGGTCCCATTACGGGTCTTTCGATGTTTTTTTAATGAGTCGAAAGATAGAAAAATTAGGGGTTTTTCATGTTTTGAGAGTCTGAAAAACACTTAAAGAGGACTCTCTCAGTTCCTTTTTCATAAAATAGTTCGACAGGACCAAAAAAGTGATAAACTATCGCCCATCGAATGTTTCGTTCATATACTTTTACGAGCATGAAGAGAACAAGGTCGCTCAACCATATTTTCATTTTTATGGAGTGTGAAAAGAGCTTAAAGGATACTCCTTTGCATTCGTCATTTTCGTGTGACCATGATGAGTACGGAAAGACAAGAAAAGTATACTCGGTTACGTTCTCATTTATTTTCAAGTGCGAGAACGAACGAATACTGAGCTCGAGGTTTTTCTCAAAACCCTAAAAATCAATCGTACATGTGACAAAAAGAAAAAACATCCATACTCCTTCGTGTGGACTTCAAAGTTGCTATATCTGCAAAAAATCACACTCATAGGACTATTAGGCATTAGGTTTTATAGACAAAATAATATAAAAATCAACAAAAATGGTAAAAAGTGATTAAATATGGGGAAAAGGGGCTTTTACCATTTTCATTGTGATTTTTCCAAAAACTTTGCCCAATACACCTCATTTTCCCCCAAATTTCATTGTTGGATCGCACGAGGCACAAGCGACCATTTGATGAACTGTCTCCGCCAACAAGGAAAACTCTTGATCTTCTACTTTTTCCATGGTTTACCTTTAGTTTTCATTGGCAATTTTCAGAGTTGTAGGTTCATTTTTTGGCCCTAACTTGCGCCCAAGCATTCTCACAGGATGGCCATGCGAGACCTACGAGAATCTAGGATTCTCATAGGTGGCCTTAAGGGCACCTGCGAGAATCTCGTATTGTGCCAAAGGAGCACCTACGGGGGCCGAAAAATGAAATTTAAAGTTGATTTTTTCTCCATAAAAAATGTGCCAAGTTTTGAAAAAAGTTGTTGACCCTTCTTTCCTGGATCCTGTGCAGGTGTTTGATCATCACAATGTTGGAGTGGCAAGAAAGAGAACATGAGGAGGAGGATGCCATTTCCAGGAATGACCCAGGTACCATTGTTTCCCTCCAAGACTATGGGGTCTTGAAATTCTTCAGAATTCCGAGCATGAGGGCCCAACTCAGATTGTTGGAATACCTGGTTCATATGTGGGATGTGGACCAACAGTTGTTTCACATGGGATTCCACACGCCGACCTTAGATATCAAGGATATCTATTTTCTAGCGGGATTATCATGGCATGGATACCATGCTAGTTTGACCGATGGTCGAGGTGGCGGGCTCCCTATGAGTGAGTATTGTCACCGGTATTGTGTACCTAAGGCAGAAATAAGCAAGGGAAAGGTTTCTATTTGGGGGGTCCAAGACTTGACCCTGTGAACAATCTTTTTCACTATAGCATGCATGGTCGGGATCGCAGCTCCACACATGTCTCTCTAGAGTTACTTCCAATACGCCATAGAGTGCACAGAGCCCCGGGTCTTCAACTGGTCGGATGAAATTCTCAGTAGTATGAAGAGGCAATTGACGAAGTGTAGAAGGGGTAACTTGAAGCAGTTTGGGTATGGATCATGTTTGGTGTCCTTCTTCCTTGAGAGGGTTCCGCTGCTGCGATTACAGGTTGACTGGGGTTTACTGGCCCCACAGGATCCGAGGATGCTGAGGTGGTGCACCCTCATGGCTCATCACGTAGTTGGGACTATAATCAAGTACAATGATTCATTTTTCGACTAGTTAAGGCCCCAGATGTTGATGATTGACAACTACGCATATGCTAGTTTGGATTTTCGAGGGGATCCGGATTTGGCCTTGCCTGAGGATTCTCAATGGGGTGACCTAGGTAAGAAGTACACATTTTGTTCTTTTTAATTGTTTTTGCAAGTTTTATCATACAATTTTTTTTATGTTTGTCCAAGAACTAATCAAAAAATCTCTTTTTGATGACAAAGATGTGGGGCCATATCGACCTCCAGGAATGTCTCCTATTCAACGATGAGGAGAGGCGACTCCAGTGGCATGATGGGATGCCGAGGAATACAAGGCAGTGGAGCAGAACTTGGAGGGGTTGACCACTAACATCCCAGATATGGCTAATGGGGATATCCCTAGACGTTATCAGCGCCATACTATGGGTGTGTCAGAGTCTATTAGTCAACTGCTTCGTAGGGTGGCCCGTGAAGTTGTGTGTTATCGTGAGCGTCAGCCATGATGTTATTTTGTAGAATCTATGAGCTTCACATTTTGAGATTTTGATCCTTGGACAGAAATTTTTTGTAAAAAAAATTTGATTGTTATATACATATATACGACTTCTACCGGCTTATCTTGTGTTGTGTGATACATGTGATGTGATTGGTTTATAAATTGTCCAAATTTTTGTCTAATACATAGTTAGCTAATGCATCCATCAATGTATTTAGACATCTAGGAATGTGTTGATACTCAATATAATCAAAATAATGTTCCAAGAGGTGAATTCATAAATACACCCGTAATAAAGTAGGACTTCGAATAGCATAGACATTAGTTAGTTGTAGAACTACTAGCTGTGAATCGAGTCGTACAACCAGGTGGTGGATACCGAGTGAAATAGAATCAATCAAGAATTCGATGATGACGCTATATTCTACAATATTGTTGGTCGCACAGCCGAGACACACACCTCATAGAGTGATAAGTTCGTTTGTAGGGGCGTAAATTGCCCAAGCAGCAGAAGAAATATTCTGAGTACTACGGCTAGCGCCATCAACGAATCCAATGTGGGGTAGCGAAGACTCCGACATCTGGAAACCAAGAACAAAGTAATATAAGAGGTTGAGGGCAAAGACCAAATAACGAAAAAACGCATACTACAGTAACACACAAAAAGTATGGTTCAATAAAATACAAGCACTCATGCATAGGTGATCTTAGGAATAGTACTTCTTTAATTACAACCCATTTTTTGGTTCACTCAAAGGGATACCGTCATAGTCCACTAAATTGTAAGCTCCTTTCTCAAAAACTCATCTAACAAAATAAGGACCTTGCCACATAGCTTCGAATTTTCCTGCTCCTAGCATATCCCGATCTTGTTCGTAAAGAAGAACCAGATCACCTTCGGAGAAAATGTGAGGCTTGACATGTTTGTCGTATTGGGCTTTGACGCATTTATTCTGGGCTTCTATGACTAGGGTGGCATTGTGACGAGTTTCATCTAATCGCATGAGATACAACAAACGTTCTTCTTTGGCAGAAGTGTTTGGGAGGAATTCGATGGATAGTTTTAGGGAGAGTATCTCACATTCAATCGGCAGGATGGCTTCTAGACCATAGAATAACTGGAATGGTGTAATCCCAGTAGCAGACTTAATGGATTTCCGGTAATCCCACAATGCTAAAAACAACATCATGTGCCAACTCATTTTGTGAATCCCTATCATTCATCGAAGCATGGTAATGAGGACTTTGTTAATTGCTTCGACTTGGTCGTTGGCTTGTGGGTAATAGGGTGTTGATTTTTCATGGTGAAGACCCAACTTTTCAGTGATTTCGGACATCATAAAGTTTCTAAAGTGGCTACCATGATCAGTGACGATAGCATGAGGAACACCAAAATGAGCTATGATTTGATTGAATATGAATAATGTTGCGGTCTTTTCAGTGTTGTCAAATGTCGGCATTGCCTCGGCCCATTTCGTAAAATAATCTACGGCTACAATAATGTATCCATGCCCCCCAGCCGAGTGAGGGTGACATGTCATGAAATTGATACCCCATTTCGCAAAAGGACCAACGGAGACCACAGGGTGAAGAGGATCAGGGTGTGACCGTATTTTATTGTTGTAGGTCTAGCAAGCATGGAATTTTTGGACGACAATTATACAATCGTTAAATAAAGAAGGCCAAACATACCCTGCTCACAAGATCTTCTGGGTAGTAGCATACCCAGACATATGACCACCACAGGCTCCAGAATGGTATTAATTGAGGGCTTTCTCGGCTTCGTCAAATGTGAGGCAGCATCGAAAAAGAAAGTCGACCCCACGACGATAAAGAGTATCACCGAGGATAATATATTGACGGGCTTGGTAGCGTATTCGACGGCGGTCAGTACTAGACAAATTGGGGCAAAAATTTTGGGTTTGGAGATATATGATGATATCTCCGTACCAAAGATCATTAGAACTAATCAGGAAAAGGGATTCATCAGGTAATGAATCGGCTACTACGTGTTCCATCTTAGAGTAGGGAAATTCGCATATCAACTTGGCAAACACAAAGGATTTCTTGGACTTAGCACATTCGAATTCTAAGTCAAACTCTTGGAGTATCACGATCCATTTGGAGTATTTTCTCCCTAGCAGTTGATGTGTAAGAATGTGCTACATAGGGTTGCAGTTAGAAATTACTGTAGTCTTGTGAGAGAGGATATAGTGTCGAAAACGTTGAACTGTTTGGATGGCTTCCAAGACAAGTTTTTCAACATGTAAATACTTGGTTTCGGTAGGCGTAAGACTTCGAATCAAGTAATAGATGACATGTTCATCATGAGAATCATCTTCCTGGATGAGAACCATAGCGATGGTGTAGTCCGAGGCTGCGAGGTAGAGGAAATAATCATGACTATAATCGGGTGGGAAGAGAAGTGGGGCACGTGTTAGAGGCAGTTTCAAAGCTTCGAAATCCTTGTTGGAAGTGGTATCCCATACAAACTCAGACCCTTTCTTGAGTAGTCGCATAAATCCAAGAGGTAGCTCGACATAGTTTGGGATGAAAGGACGAAGAAAGTTTGCCTTCCCTTGCAAACTTTGTAACTGGCGAAGTGAGGAAGGAGGAGGGAGATTGAGAATTGCCTCAACCTTCAAAGGATCTACCCGAATCCCTTGAAGTGAAACAATAAAGCCTAGAAGTCGGCCAGATTCTACGTAGAAAATGCATTTGTGTGAATTCAAGCGTATATGGTAAAATCGACAATGAAGGAAAATGGCTCGGAGGTGTATTGGATGATCTACATGACGCATGGAATGAGTGGGTAAGTCGTCTAGATATGGCTGCACGATGTGCTTGATATCATGGAAGGCGTAAGACATAGCGCGCTAAAAATTTGTGCCAGCATTTTTTAAACCGAAAGGAAGTTTTTGATAGGAAAAAGTGCCCCAAGGACAAATAAAGGTAGTTTTGTGTTGGTCCACGAGAACGATATTGATTTGATTATATCCGAAAAAACCAGCCATCAGAGAGAATATTTCACTGTCAGCACAATCGTCGACGATCTGGTCAACGAAGGGGGTAGTAAATTTGTCTTTAAGACATGATTTGTTAATATCCCTATAATCAACGCACATGCAGATTGTACCTTGTTTCTTGTCGATCAGGACAATATTGGAAACTCAGTCAGTGAGAGCCACTAGGTAAATAAAGTCGTCTTTGAGAAGTTTCTGGACTTCAAGCTTTATAGCGTTCGCTTTACATGGGTGGACTAGACGAAGTCATTGCCAGATGGATTTAGCATCTGGGTATGTCTTAATCTCATGTATCTCAATGTCGGGGTCAATACCCATAATTTCTTCATAGCTCCAGGTGAAGATGTCACGAAATTCTTTGAAAAGGGACTTGTAGGTGACAATTTCGTCAGGGGAACACGAAGCTCCGATATGCACATTTTCGACAATTCCAGGTTTTATGGATATGTCGAGTGGGATGGTGGGTGAGATATTGCTTAAGTTCCCTTCGTAAAACACATCATGTGTAGATGCGAGAACGGTAGAAATGACGACAATGGTCGACAAGGTCGAGATCCGTTGGTAACCCTCGATGGTGTGTTGTTCTAGGAAGAGGATGGAACGATGATTTCCATCGTCCCAGGGGGTGTCTTCCATAATAGACATAATCATCTTGTTCGTGGGAAAAATGACGTGGTAAGGATCTGGAGATAAATTACCAAGAGAGGGGGTAGAAGGGGTTGTCGATTGAATGGCGTGATAGGCAGATTCGACCAGACTCAAAGGTATTTTGTCTCTGTGATGAAGATAATCACCGAGGTTGGGTACCATCCATGGGTTGTGAGACACAGGGGTTTCGTGAATAGAGGTAGAGATCATGTTGATCGAGGCGATGAACGGATGTGGAACATCGGGTGGTGGGATGGGGAAGGTACCCATTAACGAGGAGTCTTTAAGAAGACCCACACCGACGTTCTCATATCTGGGGGGGTTTTGGCAATGAACGGTATGTTGTCGGTACGTGCATCGGAGTTAAAGAAGGCTAATTGGTCGACGGTAATTACCTTTTCTTGATGTGGGAAATGCATGACATAGAAAAGAGTCGACACAACTGCGTGCATGGAATCAATCCAGCTACGACCAAGTAGAAGATTATAATCGAGAGGAATGTCAAAGACCTCCACTTCAACTTGGACCATTTTTCCTTCTAACATAATCGACAACGAAGGGAGGAAACCGTAAGGCTTAAAACCGGAGCCATTAAAGGCTTTGAGTGTGTTGTGGGATTCAGTCAAAAGAGGAGAGCCGATGGATTTCCAGTAGGTAATAAACATGACACACGTCAAGGCACCCTCGTCAATAACTGTTCTACAAATTTTTTTATCAGAGACAATAACCTGTATTTGGAATGCGAGTTGAGGGGGTAACCTTGGAATGTGATCTTCCAAGTCAAAAATTATTAAATTCGTATCCGTAGGGTCGATTCCACCAATAGCTTTCAATAGTGTCTTTCATTGAATAGGACAACTCTAGAGGACTTCGAGGGCTGACATTGTGGATGATGCTTGGGACAGATCTTCAACAATACTGTAGTTCTAGGTGGCACGTGCATGGGGATTGAAAGCCGATTTTCAAACAACACCCTTTGTAAGAGGCCAAAGAATTGTATCAAGGCTCGGTCATTCGAGATGAAAAGGACCGCTGGTAGGTGGAGTCATGGGAGATGGTTGGACCAACGAAGGAGGTATCGCATCAAACTTCTCTTTGGAGGAAGAATAATCTTTGGCTCGAATGGTAAGTGTGATGTCATTTTGCTTTGAATCTTCTGTACACATTAATACATAGGATGTATTGGAGGGGGTAGGTTGGTCATGAATGACCAATTGGGCCTGTTGTTGAGAAGGGAAGGGTTGTGACAATACGGCTAGAGTGGGTGGTTTTGTGGTCCCCTGAAGTAACTTAGTAACCTCGGCTTGTCGTGGACAATCCTTAGTGTAGTGATCATCACCACAGATAAGACAAGGGTATCGGGGTTTGTGCTTATCCCTGTCATCAACAGGTGGTGTTTTGGTTCTCTTTGCTTGCGAATTATTTTTTTCCTCCTTATTCTTACCCTTTCCTTTTATGGATTTTTTTTTACCGGTGGGGGTAGATTGAACATCATTTACCTCAAAAATATTGTCGGTGGGAGGGGTAGGAGACGGAGCATTTTTAACATTAGAAGAAATGGGTTTGGGGTTGTTGCTAGAGGTTTTGACAGAATGAGGTTGGGCATGGAAAGTGCCAATCACACTGTTTACTACATGAGAAGCAGCAGGAGTAGTTGAAGTGGCGGAAGCAGAAGGATGAGGCGCATCAAGGAGTTAGTCGTAAAGAGTACCCGTTTGTGAGTAAACGAGGTCAAGGTATTGAGCACGACTAATGGCATGTTCTTCTATGACAACTCCACCCATGGAGATGTCACAACCGATGTTGTTCACGAATGATTTCGTGAACCACTCTACCAGCAACTGATCGAGAAGTTCGAGTTTGATGAGACATCGTCTCCATCACCACTCATGAATGTGATCGGAGATATGAGTATCTTTGGTTTGTTTGAAAGAACTCAAAATCTCGGTCCCCATTTCATAGTGGATCGGTAACTGGTAGTGGGTGAGGAAATACATAGAGAGGGTGTTGAAGTTGGTGAAGAAACCTCGTGGTAATTCTATATACCACTTTGTGGTGGAACCCATGAAGGTTCGTTGAAAAAGGCGTAAACGAATAGAGTCATCCATCAAGGAGTTGGATGAGCACCAAAGGTGAAAATTCATTACATGATTGTTCGAGTCCTCTCCTGGTTTGCCATCGAATTTAGGGATGTCAGAAGGTAGTTTAGCAGGTATGGAAGGCCATTGAGGAGAGTGACGGATCAAATCATTTAAAATCCTCAACAGATCTGGGAGGTCTAGGGTGGCTAAGAAAGGTAACTATCTATTCACTTGCGGGTACTGGTGACTTTGGAGAGGAGTCCCGTTGGTAAACCAGTAGGACCATAAGCAGTCTGCATATAATGCGAAGACCCAGGTAGATTTGGTTGTTGGTGTGGAGGCCAGTAATTCACAGGGTTGTACCTTTGGATCGGGGCATGGGGTTGAGCGTGCGAGCCCCAAATAGGATTAGACGTACCTGGATATGGTTGGCCTATACTAGGGGGTATGACAGAGTTAGCTTGAGGTTGTTCTCCCCCAATCAATTGAGGATTATGTTGTATTAGATGATTCCAATATTGGGCCAAGCATGGAGGTATGTTTTTTCCATAAGGTGGGGTTGGTGGGAGTTTCCCTCCAATCGGGGGTTGTGTCCCAATTGGGATTTGTCCTGAAAGGGGGGATTGAGTTTGGCCTCCTTGGTGAAATTGTCTACCAACAGGAATCTGGTAACTAGGTGTGAAAGACAGGATGGTGCCACTAGGATCAATTCCTCCGATAAAGGATGGAGGAGGTCCTCTGAAAGGGGGTGGAGGAAGTGTCGGAATGAAACCGGGAAGATGGTTCCCAGAAGGAGTGGGACCACCAAGAGTTCCGGATGTGATTTGTGTAGGCATGGGAATAGAAGCATTCAACGCATGATATCTGGGTGGAAGTGTTGAGGTGACCCTGGAAGAAAACAGTGTGCCAATAGGGGCTTGGCTAGCCACGGTAATCCCGGTGTGAGGACTCATAGTGTCTGTGTAATGGACCATTTGTAGAGAGAGAGTCAAGATGTGGTCAGCTCGTGGAGCTTCTGTACCAGGAAAATAATAATCCATAGTAAAAGGTACTATGTCTGGATCAGATGTTTCGGGAAGCTCAAGTGTGACAGTGGTATCAATGCCTGCTCCTAAGCTAAAGAGATCCCGTCTAAAAATGCCAGTAGTCCAAAAAGGATCTTGACCCTCAGGTCCTATGAAAGGTCTGGTTGGTGATACAGAAGATTGAACAACTAAGTCTCTGGAAGAATTCACTCGCACAATACGTCTCTCGGAGTCAGGATGAAGTCGAAAGTCCTCTCGAGAATTGGTAATTCGGAACCGTTCTAGAGAGTTAGTTCTTTCACTTGTGGAGTGGCAACATTTTGGACTTCACTCTATTGAGGAGAGCCCTCTGGTGAGTTGGTAGGCAAGGGTTGGGAACCTTCCATATTTTTTGGGGGTAAGCCTTTCATTCTACGTGAACGGCGTGGAGGGTCAATTGTGATCGAGTTAGAAACTTACGAAGGAAATTATATGGTCAACTTGGGTGAACAAACAACATGCGCTAGTAAAAATATAGGAAGCAAAACCAAGAAAACAAGACCTTCTAATTCCAAAGTCATTAGCTGGTGATGAAATCCAACGTCGCAACGATGAGACAAGACGAGGTTGGGTTAGGGTGAAAAAGTTATGTTGAAGACCTACTTAACGGACTTACACCCTGGTGCAAGATTCCACACATAATCATGGGTATACCCTCCAAGGAGCCTAAGTGATTTTGGCCAACGTTGATTCCAGGTACCGTGAAGACCTGCCCCTTCACAGTCACCTTGTGTAAGACCCTAAGAAGATAGGCTACTAAGGTTACCACCAACAACAATAATGCCTGGGCAAATAGTCAACAATCTGATCCACATGCAAGGGCAGTGTATCTAGCCCAAAATCAGCTTAAGAGGCTTGCACTCATCATTGTGGGTATACCTTCAAGTGACACCCATAATACGTGCAATCTCTACACTGATATAAACAAAGCAGGGTGAGTAACTCTGTCAATCTCGATGCGACCTCAGGTTTGACCCTTGTGTGAGAAGGGATTCCCAGGACAAAATGTTGCAAATGGAATTTGACACTCCTTATCACAAGATACTATTGTGTGTTTTGTGCTTTGGAGAGTGTGTCTCACTGCCTATTCCAAAGCTCTAGTCTAGCTAATGTTGGTGTAAAAGAGCCCTAGGAAAAGTTACTAGTTAAATTTTAAAATTGCGCAATATTATTAAAGGTTGTTGTTACTCAAAGGAGATGGAAATGAAACCGATGTTGTATGAGACTCTGACCCAACAGTGCATAGATAGGAATGAATGATACAAATTTTTTGTTCGATGAATCCTATTTACAGGAGGGAAAGAGGAGTTTTCTGGAACAATGTGAACTACGATGTATGATATTCTCTGAAATGCAATATCAATCAATCATGAACAATGCAAATTCTATATTCGTTCTATTTCAACAATTGAATGCCAATATTTTCGAATAAAAGCTGCTTAAAAAAGAGAAAATGTCTGTAATTTTTTATTAGAAACCAAACAATAGTGGTGGAACTAAGAAAAAACAAGCAACCAATGAAAAATAAATACCCAACCAACACCCAAACTAATCTTTTAATGAAGACAAAAATAACAAACTGACGAGACTAGTCTCTTCAAATGCACCTAGGCAACAATTTTCCAAGTAATGAGCAATTGAAAAAGACAATTAATCCTAACTTTTACACCGATCACCGGCTCCCAACCAAACAAGCACTCGGATTTCAAAACCAGAGATTATATCCTTCTTAAGAAAAGGTCAAGAGGTAACAGTTGAGAAAAGATGAACAAGAAGAGATTTCGATTTCTGAAGACTAATCATTCACGAGATTCGAAGTCAAGAAACAATCAATCACTGACCAAAAAAATTCTTTTCAGACACACATACAAATCTGAGCATCTGAGGATACAAAAAACCTTAATCCAAAAAAATTGCAAATGGGTTCATAGGCTGGCAGTGGTGTACAGTGCGAGAATCAAGGATTCTCACAAGCTAAACATAGGCAGAGTGTGAGAATTTCACACTGAATTGCAAAGAAGGATGCGAACTATAGTGGTTTTTGCAGGCTATAGAAGGGCGCAGTGCGAGAAGGCCTGAAACTAAGAAAAATTTGGAAAAAAGACAAAAAAATTGAAGGAACTTCTAGACCCAAGGAGTCTATCAGGGTCTCCTCAAGACTCAGAGATTGATGGAAATGAAAAATGGTAAGTTAAGAGAAAATGATCAAGGAAAAACCACCAAAAATGGGTTGCATCCCCAGTGGAGTCGCCAGTTTTGTTATCAGACAAATCGATAGGTGTGGACACTAACAGATCTCCCTAGATCCACCTAGATCTAGAAAAAAATAGGACAGGACATGACTCTTTCCCGAAGTTGTGATCATTGAATCTACTGATGAGAATAAACGAGTGACATACCTTTGTATCGCTTCCTAGGTCTCTATTGTTCCCGCTTCGCTCCAATGCTCTTATGAGGTCAAGAACAAGACAACACAAACCAACCAAAGTGAAGACGATAAAGTATATTCAATGTCAACCTATGCATATGATCAAGGAGTTATGCAATAAAGTAAAAATGACTTTATGGGAAAGGGACATGCCACTGTATCATATTAAATGAAAGTAGAAGATACAACCTGATCACCTTGATGTTGCAAGCTCCCTTTCAGTGACCCTTGGTTCCAACACACACACACTTCCTCTGTAGTTGCATGAAGAAGATCCAAAACCTCTTGATAGACCAAATAGACCCTTCAAGCTTCTGTCCAAGTTGGGTTCTTCACACAATTCTTTCACCAATTCTTCATTCAATCTTGCTTAACCTTTTCCATTAGAAACCTTTCAATATATAGGAGAAGGAGAGATGGTTAAATGGATGAGGATGATCCCATAAAATCTGAGAAGTTAGTAGAATGACAACCATGCAAATGCCAACTCATTTTCTAGAAGATTCTCTTCTAGAACCCTCGAGACCTATTCTCCTTTCCAAGCTTAAAAATAGGTTCGTACCCTATATATGGAGAAGACTGTGATAATTTCACACCTTAAGTGTGGGTGGCCTGCGAGAATGAAGGATTCTCACACCGTAGACCATAGGCAGCCTGCGAACTCATCTTAAAAATATGTTTTTGGAAGAAGAAAGGAGTCACTTTTATCAGGAAAAAGTTCTTTGTTGGGAGCCTGAATAAATCATTGTTGAGACATCACCAGAGTGACCAAAATCATGTGTAACAGGCTCCCTAAAACTTTCATAGTCTGAAAAGTCCCAATTTTTTTTTATAGAGAAAATGCTAAGTTGACCTGTTTGAAACTGATTTCAGGACCATTCATAAACCCTAAACTCCACAGGGTATAGCTTAGAATGTGTAGAGAACCAAATTATGAAATTTTTACCTAAGGTTCTCATGTATGTCTCCTCATATCCTTGAAAATTCCATAGTCTGAAAATTCCCAAAAAA
>ML806434.1:9883-41970 GCA_009831015.1 Picea engelmannii
TGGTTGAAACTTCTACCATTACTGACCTGGAACAACAGTTGGAACTCATGACATGCACACAGTCAACAGTTCTCTCTAAAGTGTCACATACAGCTGATGAGAATCATATCTGGTCTCTTTACTTCGATGGATCTAAATCCAAAGAAGGAGTCGGTGCAGGATGTGTGCTCATTGATCCAGTAGGTAAAAAAAATTGATCGCTTGCTGAATAGAATTTAAATGCACAAACAATACGGCCGAATATGAGGCACTCCTGCAAGGTCTCAGAAATGCACTAGATTTGAAAGTACATAATTTAATGGTATTCGGTGACTCAGAAATTGTGGTCAGACGGGTAAAAAAATTCATTAATTTCCTATCTCCACACTTGAAAAGTTATCAAGCTGAGGTATGGAATCTAATGCACAAATTTTCTACGTTTAACATTAATTCTATTCCAACATTGAATAATTATGAGGCTAACTTGTTGGCTAATGTCGCTTCTAAACTTTTTCCCACAGAAGGCCTTTCTCCAAACACCTTTTCGGTCGAGTTGTTGTTTAGACCATCCGTCTCGGACAACATCACTAATTGGAGAGTTTTTTATGACGATCAACAGATTATCAGTTTCCTACACATGGAAGATACTTTCCAAGGTGAAGTTATCGATGAAGGCACCCACGACGAAGACCTCCGCAATTTTATGGTAATATCGGACCCAAGGTCTCCAGAATCAACATAAGATCTGGTAAATTCTATCCCAAAATCTATGGTAAGGTTAGAAATTTTTTATGATTTGCATGATAAGTTCAGAAAATCAGTAAATTGTAAAACAAATAGTTCTTCCTTGACCCATGAAAAAGTGAATCTAGGAACTAACGATAATCCACAATGCATCAATTTGGGAGCGGGATGTTCTGAGCAAGAGAAGTCAGCTTTTATTAAGTTGTTTAAGGAATTTAAGGATGTCGTTGCTTGGACATACGATGATCTAAAAACCTTCGATTCTAACATCATACAACACATTATTCCCATGAAACCCCAGACTCAACCTTTTCAATAGAAGTTGAGAAAGATGCACCCAAAACTTAAACCAACGGTCAAGAAGGAACTAAACAAACTATTGAATGCAAAGATAATCTTCCCGATGAGACATACATAGTGGGTCTCTAACCTTGTCCCTGTAAGGAAGAAAAGTGGTGAAATCTGACTATGTGTCGATTTTCGAAATTTAAACCAAGTCCTAATGTCTCCCCTAGACCAGATGAAAACCACTTTCTGTACTCCATGGGGTACCTATGCTTAGAGAAAGATGCCCTTTGGGCTTATAAATGCCAATGCCACTTTCTAGAGAGCGATGGATATCGCTTTTCGTGGTCTAATCAATCAATCTGTAGTAGTCTATCTAGATGATGTCAATGTCTTCTCAAAGAATAAAGGAGATCATTTAGCTCATCTAAGATCTGTTCTACAATGATGTCGTAAGTATGACATCTCTCTAAATCCCAAAAAATATGTCTTTGCAGTAGAACAAGGCAAGTTTCTCAAATTCATAGTATCCAATGAAGGGATGATCATTGACCCTGAGAGAACTCAAGTCATTTCAAAACTTCCTCCCCCCTCTTCCAAAAAGTCTATGCAATCCTTTTTAGTTCAGATAAATTTTGTTAGAAGGTTCATCTCGAGTTTTTCAGAAATGGTCAGGCCATTACAAAACTTAATAAAAAAGGATGTGCAATACCATTGGGGACCTCTAGAAAATCAAGCTTTTGAATCAATCAAAAAGGTCATAGTGGAGGCTCCTTCCCTAATGAGTCCCGACTTTTCACGAGATTTCACTCTTTACACGTTTTCCTCCGACCGGTCTTATGTCATTGTGCTAACCCAAAAGAATGTTGAAAACAACGAAGTTCCTATTGCCTTTTTGAGCTCATCTTTTAAGGGAGAAGAGCTTAATTATCCAGCTGTAGATCAACAAGCTTACGCTATTTTTAAAGCGGTAAAACATTTTCGATCTTATCTACTGAAGTCTAGAACGAAAGTCATTGTTCCTTACCCCACTGTCAGAAATTTGTTAGTACAGAAAGAACTGGGTGAGAAAAGGGCAAACTGGGTCACAACCTTACAAGAATATGACCTCGATATCACTCCAGCACAATTGTTAGAGGCCAAGGTTTATGTAAATTAGTTGTTGATTCAGCTATAGAACAACAAAATCAAACTGATATGTTAATTCAAGATCAACATAATCAAAATCAAATCTGTTGTGTACAAAATCCTACAAGTCCTTGGTATGATGACATTAAGTTTTATCTAACACACGGAGCAGCTCCTCATCACCGTGATCCCAAAAAGAGGAGAGCGTTGAAATTAAAATCTGCACCTTTCCCACTGGTGAATGGTATATTGTTTTGCCAAAATTTTGATGGAATCCTTATGCGTTGTCTGGCAAGAGATGAAGCAGATAAAGTCTTATCAAAATTACATGCAGGGGAAGCTGGTGGGCATTTTGGTGGAGACACTACTGCCCACAAAGCATTAAGGGTTGGGTATTACTAGCCCACTCTTTTCAAAGATGCCCATGCATTATGCTGCAAATGTGTAATCTATCAAAAGGATTCTGGATGAGTACAGAAGGAAACATTCCCGCTGCAACCTATTTCGATGGATTTCCCTTTCCAGCAATGGGGTCTTGACATCATTGGCCCAATTAACCCCACCTCATCGCAACAGCATAAATATATCATTACAACGACATACTATTTCACCAGATGGTCCAAGGCTGCACCATTAAAAGTGGTAAACACCAGTCAGGTAATATCCTTCCTTAATTCAAACATTATCACTCGTTTCAGTATTCCTGAATGTCTAGTGTTCGATAATGCTTCCTATTTTTCGTCTCTCGACATGAGTGCTTTTGCTTTAGAAAAAGGGATAAAACTAAAGTATTCTTCCAGCTATTACCCCCAAGGAAATGGTTTGATGGAATCAACTAATAAAAACCTGATCAAGATCATCAAGAAGATGGTCTCCGAAAACCAAAAAAATTGGCATAATGCACTATTCAATGTAATCTGGGCTGACAGGGTAACTCCGAAAATTGTTGTTGGTAATTCTCCCTTTTTCCTCATTTACGGTAGGGAATAAATTCTTCCACCACACGTTCTCCTTCCATCTCTACAGTTATCACAGAAGGTTTAGGAAGAAGACTGTCCTCCTCTGGAAAGTCAGATTAATGCTTTGCTGAAGTTATAAGAGGTAAGGGCTCAAGAAAAACAAAAAATGGATCAACATCAACTTATTGTCAAAAGATGGTTCGATTCGAATTCTGCCTCAGACATGAATTTTGAGGTAGGTGATCTTGTCCTTAAGTGGGACAAACCTCATGAGGGGAAATGCGAGCATACTAAGTTCCAAAACCTCTGGTTGGGACCGTTCTTAATTGCTGAAAAACTAGGTCCCAGTTCTTTCCACCTGCATAATTTAGAGGGACAACCAGACACCTTCCCAGTGAATGGCCAATCTCTCAAAGGGTATTTCACCTGACAAATCTCCGATACATCTTTTGTACATATTTTTTTGTTTTGGTTTCTTTTCTTTCAGTTTTCTTTTCTGGTTTGTTTTTATTTTATTTTTTTGTTTATTGGTCTTTTTTTGAGTCAAACATGTCTGTATTACAGTCTAGTTCAGAAGAAGAGAACAAAATGCTTCATCTTGAAATAACTGTCAAGGGCTGTCAGAGCATCAAATGTTGTATTTTTCTGAAAACGTAGACTAGTTAAAGATGGTATTTTGTTTGAGAGTTGTATTTTTCTGAAAACTTAGACTAGTTAAAGATGGTATTTTGTTTGAGAGTCGATTTCTCGGTTTCAATTTGCATTTGAGAGTAATCATGACTATCTTTAAAAATCTCTTTATGTTGTCCCTGCTCTTAAGAAAAGAAACTCAACGATGACTCCCTGTCCTCAAAAATTAGTTTCATTAATAAACTATTTTTAGATATTGATGAAGGTTAGCAAGAAAAAATTAAAGGCCTGGAAAATATTAAGTCGTGTAAAAACAAGAATTTTCAGCGTCACCTCGCTCTGTTGAATGTCTTTAAAACTACATCAGAATGTGAATAATTTCTCAGAGAGCTATGGGAAGTGTTTGTAAACCCACTGGGACATTGAACAGGTCTGCTGGCAGCGGGTAAATCCATGCATGATTCCAAGACAACTTTGTCGAGGTACTGAACAGGCCTGTTGGCAGCGAAGCGATGTTAGGTTAAAGAAAATTCTCAGGTATAAATTTTGATTTTGGTCATAAGCATCCTTCATTCTGATTTGAAATTTCTTGGACATGATACAAATGTCAAAGTGGGTTAATTAACATCCATGTCGAGGCTATGGATGCCTGCTAGCAGCAGTGGCCCTGTCAACAGTATTGGAGTCATTAAATTAAACATCGTGGCTTTCATTTGTGAATTTTGTCACCAGATTTCATTCTTTTAAATGAAAGATATCTTAAGCTGGACCACGTCATGATTATCAAAGATGCTCAAATAACCTTTCAGTTGTTATTTGATTTTAAATCATTCAAATTTTTCTAACCTGGACTCGTCAGTAATACGGAGATAATTGCTTCTCCCAATGAGTCGCCATTGTTGGCAACCCAACATTTTTTTTAACTTTTTATATCAAATAATAGTCTATGTAGCTACCTAATTGGGGTCGTACTTTTTCCTATTCTTCATGAGCGATTTTTGAAACGACAATTGTAAGCTTTCAGTTTTTCCTAGTGTTTTTTTTTCATGCTTTGTTCATGACTGAAATCATGAAAATGAAGCATTAAAACTTATGACTGTATTTCCACTCTATATGGGAAGTTTATGAAAGGAAAAATGTCTTCACAGTTTTTATTAATGAAGCCTTGTCCCTTGCTATGAAGTTTATTTTCTCCATTTTGACTCCTCGAATGTCAAGCATGCTTATGGATTGTTATTTGGATCAACAAAGGACCATTTAATTCAAAGCATTGATATATTTTTGTGTGGTTCCTGGTCATACACCCCCTTGTCACTAGAATTTGGTTTATAAGTCCCCCTCTCCCAAACTTTAGGACCGAACCCACTTTGTTGCGCACTCATTTTTATTTTAATGCTCTGGTCGTGGACTGTACTATATGAGAGGTGGTGGTCCGATCACATTCAACCCATCATTTTGAAGCCTGGTCTTGGGTTTTGCAACACCCCTTGCATTCATTTCAAACAATATTTTCATTGTGAATTTTTTGCTCATACGCCATAGATTGTTGATGATTTTCAGGCCTGGAGTATAGATCTAGTCTGCTCTTACAAACCCTCCATACACACAGTGTTTAGGTGATTTCTTGTTGATTTCCCATGGCCCCGGTTATTAGTATCGAACCTAATGGCACTCAGACCTTTCTATTGTGCGATGATGCAAGGGAGGATCTCGAGGGTCACGGTTGGCTTGTTTTCCTTGAGAAATTACATGGCTTTAACCTATATACTGCTCAGGAATTTTCCCTCTCATTTGACGGATGTCGAGCCAAGGTGGGGGACATTCAACTCAAAGTCATAGAGGACTTTTTAAGCCAAGCAATGGGTCTCCCTGCCAGCGGGCAGAAGTGGTTCAAGAATGCTAAGGTAGAAGAGGTTCCATGGAGTCTTTTCTTTACATCTCGAAAGATCAATGGTTGTGACAAAGGTATGCCAGTGTCTCTATTAAAAACTCGATGGCATGGTTTGCTTGCAGTGTTGAAACAATTTTTACATGTGAAGGCCGTTTTGGTTTTGTGTTTCTTTATCATCTACGTCTGCTCACGAATTTCATAGGGTTTCCTTTAAACATGCCTTATTACCTGTGGAGAAGCTTGTATAAAATGGCTAAGAGGTATAAAAAGCAACGCTTGGATTCAAGCCGTTTCCACCACGGTTTGATAAAAATTATGCTTTCACATCAATTGAAGTTGCAGAATGATGATTGGGACTCTTTTTTAACCCAAAATGGTTTCGCTAACCTCAACGCTACAGAGGTCGACAAACCCGTGATTGAGGAAACTATGGTATACCCTACAGTGTTCCCTTCATCTACCCAGGCATGTGTTATGGCCACCCACAATAAGCCTTTACCCGATCCAAAATTTGTTGAGCAGACCCATGAGAAAGATGTATAGCCTAACATCTCTGTCAAAAATTCAAACAAACCTGTGGGCAAGTCGTCTAAAGGCAATATTGATTTAGGTTTTAAAAATAAGAGAGATGGAAAGTTGATTTTGAGGAAGCTACGAAACAATTCAAACCTTCATGTGAGCTCAATCAAAATGATCGAGATCCATGAGAGTTCGGACTCCGAGATTGATAGATTTCTTGCTGAAGAAGACCCTCTTTCTTTCCAAACAGACCTCGATCAGTCTTACAACTTCGTCGATAATCTACTGCCTTGTCTGAAACATAGTGAAGGGTTTCCAGGTATTAAGTTGGGTAACAAATCTACAGTCCATGTTGGGGACATTCCGGTGCACAATCATGGGTATTCTCAAGCGACTGTCGCACAATCACAATGTGAAACTTGCCTATTCTAGTTTGACAAGTATTACACCGATATACCTATTTTACAGTCACAGATCAAAGCCCTTAATGACCAAGTCGACTCATTAACAAATGAAAATTGCAGGATCCAATTTGTCATTCAGAGACAAGGGAAATGCATGAAAACTACAGGGAATGTCATATTAAAAAATGTTAAGACTGCAACAACAATAATAAATTCTGAGATCATGTGATATGATTTGATTTTACAGTTAGAGGTAAGATTTCCTTTTATCTTAAAATAGTGTTATATTTTGTTCATTAAATAAATTAGATTATTTTGTTTATTGAATAGATTAGATTTCATTTTTAAAATAGACTAGCTACAAAATCAACAGATTTTGTAGCCAGTCTATTCTAATTCGAAATTTGCAAAATTGTGGTTAAATGTGTATCTAAGTTTCTCTATTTTATCTTTTCTTTTCAGGATATCTAGGAGTTCATGGTGACCAAGTGATTTGAAACATTTTTGGGGCTTGTTAGCCATATCTATGATCCATTTTGTATAAACAAGAATAAACTTTTGTTTAGTTCTTGAATATTTAGTATGATCTAGGGTGGTTATATTCCCCCTTTTTAGATGATTGTATCTTATCACAGAAGATAAGACAGTTACCTTTCTAAAGGCTTTAAAAACTCATTATTTTTTGTAACCAAATCATCTTGGCCTGGGGCTGAAGGTGGACATCTTATACATGAATTTGGACGGAACATATGTTTACATTTCTTCTTTAGCTATCTGTAAATATTGTTTTCATCTATGGTTTGTTTATCTTAATAATCTGATAATTGTTGATAGCTTTTGTCTTCACAAATTATTATGTCGTCAAGATAATTTCTTTTAATATAGTCCACATTTTGATGCTTCAGTTATTAAAAAATAGTGATCGCTCATTCAATTCAAATGATAAGATTTATCTTTTAATTTTGTTGAATGATTAAAAGCAGGTTGTTACAGTTAGATTTATATTATGTGTAATTGCTTGCAACCACAAATATCACAGTTATTATTTGCGTCTTATCATTCTTTATTAAAATCCAACAGTCAATATATTGTTTCGCATTTATTCCGAACGGTGTAAAGGTTCATTGCAGGTTTATCTCTTGGACAGATTGGATGGATGTTTCATGATCATACAGACGTCGGATGCATGTTGATTAACTCATTAATAGGTTAGTTTGTTTCTTTTATCGTTTGTTTTTTTTCGAAACCCTTATATGTGGGTTTTTTTTCACCGTCTACATATTCCTTTTTCATAGTATATTTTGATATTTAATCTTATAGATAAATAAAGATAAAAACAAAAAATAGCTTATTTTTCTTTATTTATCTACTTTCGTCAAAAGAGTCATCTGTTCATAGATTTTTGTGAGTTCAGATTAAAACTCACAACTTGTATATCTTGCACATAAAATTAGATAAACAGATCTGTATTGTAAATATTATTTCAAAATAGTTATATAGATACGTATGTACATATATACACCAAGTAGTTAATTGTCAATTCATTCTTTTTTCTTTATTTTATTTCTTTTAGGAATGTTAGATTGGCCAACGGAGCCATTAAATCCGTCGGAACGAGTCATACCAAACGACTTGGTTTATTTAGACAACCCTGGATCGAACTCGTTCTTCCAATTGACGGACGGTCATTTTCGCCCGTCAACACCACTCCAAGCCCAAGTAGTAATCGAACCCTTTGAAAAATGGGCCTTAGATTTTGTAGGACCTATCAATCCCATGTACCACAGAAAAAAGTACATATTATTTTTCACAGACTGTGTAACAAAATGGGTAGAAGCCAAGGCTCTGTATTCAGCCAATGAACAATCTGTTGTAGACTTTCTCTTTGAGAATTTTTTCACTCGTTTCGGGGTACCTCGAGAAATAGTCACTGACCAAGGGACACAATTCACCTCAGATTTGGTCAAGGCTCTTACTGAACAATACAATATCAAACACAGAAAGTCTTTTCCCTATCACCCCCAAGCCAATGGCCAAGTGGAATCGATCAACAAAGTGATAGAGGCCATCCTCACTAAGACTGTTCAGCTACATCACAAAGACTGGGTTGATAGGTTTCCTGAGGCCTTGTGGGCCTACAGGACAACCTGGAGAAATACAACAGGCCATACACCTTATGAGTTGGTGTATGGGAAGCAGGTACTACTACCCATAGAGTTTCAGGTAAATACCTTCATAACTACCATGCAATTAGGAATGGACCTGAACGAAGCTAAAAAACAGAGGATATTACAATTGAATGAGATTCATGAGATAAGATAGGATTCTCTACAAAGAACCACCCTGATACAAGAGCAAAGGACCAAATGGAACGACAAGTACATTAAAAAGAAGTCTTTCTAGCCAGGTGATTGGGCCCTCCTATATGATAGTAGATTCAAAAATTTTAAGGGTAAACTGTCTACCAGATGGATGGGACCCTATGAGGTTGATACAGTCTATGACAATGGTGTCTTAAGGATAAAGACCATTGATGAAAATCAAACTTCCCTTGTTGTAAATGGGCATCGACTGAAGGTTTATCACAAACCTCTGTCAAAGGAGGATTTCGTCAAAAATGTTCTTCAGACTTCCAAAATGCAACTGGTAAGCAAGAGGGTTTCTCCTCCTGCTGACCTACCATAGTAAGTTCAAATTGTATAAATTCATTTTATGTACATAGGTGTGTCATGAGATGAATTTATTCTTTATTTTTGGTGTAACTAACAAAGGCAAAAGAAAAAAGAAAAAAAAAATTGGTGGTGTTCCCATGTAGATAAACAAATAAGGAGGACAACTACCAAAGAGAGTCTTATTTAAGTTTTTCAGACTCTTTAAAATTGAAAATACCGGCGAGCAAGAACTGGACCGAGCTCGATAAAAATCCACGAGACAGTGTAGAGAGTCTTCTTTAATTTTTTCAGACTCTTTAAAATTGAAAATATCGGAGAGCAGGAACTAGCCCAGCCTCGATAAAAATCCACAGGACAATATAGAGAGTTTCCTTTAAGTTTTTCAGACTCTGTAAAATTGAAAATACCGGAAAGAATTAACTAATCTGGGCTCGATAAAAATTCACAGAAAAGTAGTAGTTAGGATTATTATTGTTATTGTAATAAAAGAGGAAATGCCAGCAAAAGCATGGTCACCTTGGTTCCAGAAGAAAAGGAGTTTTGTCATCTCAATCACTGGTCATTATAGAATACCCTCCTGTTACAAATATTTCTTGCTTCATTCCTCTATAAACTTTGGCAACTATATGGTTTTTCAGTCAAATTTGATCACAGAACACCAACTATTCCTACAAATCACTGTCACCAGAATTGGTGTCAAGATTTTTAAGCACTGGAAAAATGTTCATTTATGTGCTTATCTCGCATCAATGATCACCTCTATGTTCATCTGTTAGCAAGGGCCACCCCTATACCAAATCATCTCGTTGTGCCTATCCAGTACCAGATCATATCCAGTATAAAAGAAGGGACCCTGCGCTATTCTGATACTAATTACAAATTTTACACACAGGTTATCTGACACTCAGGTAATCCAGTACTCAGGTGATCCTGTATTGACTACAAATTCTACACATAGGTGATCTAGTACTCAGATGATCTGGTACTGGTAATAAGATGATGGGTAACTTTCATCATGTTTCCAGGTTGTTGTCCAATTATTAGTGTTAGGACATACAAATTCAACACTTTTTTGTTCATGTTATTTAAAGGAATTAGACTAAATATGCATTTAGAACCTCTGATTTCTCTTGGATCATGACATACCCCTGTTTTGTCACGAATATCTGTAAAAATCTTAGACCACACTTCTGTAAAGAGGAAGTGTCCTACGAAATATCAAGAGTGCAAGGTCATGATGTCTTTTACCAGATCAAACTCGTAGTCCCTCTGTCTATCTGGTAAATAAACCCCATAAACTTACGATTCGTTGCCATACTATATGAAACGACACGAACCACGAATCACAGCATATCGAGTAATGATCCCAACCGATTTCATATACACGAGTCCCGATCATAACGACCACATCCTTCCATGAATATTGTTTGACACCAAGCTTCCCATGAATCCGTAAACCGTTAGTAGATCTGACCTACCTCACCATATCATCATGAGTATCGACGTGATTGTTGTAATATACACTTCCATTCATACGCTCTTCTGGATGGCTCTGCCATCCAGATGAGAGTTATTTATTGTTTTTGTCACACCATCTATAGACACCCTATGCCTTCGTACCCCTTGCATATTTTTCCCATCTGATACTCTATCGTAGCCTACGTTATCCGGTACTCAACCCTCGACCCTATGTATGTTCTTTATCCACCCGAGAGAATTGTTTAAGCTATCATGGAGTTCGATAGGCATGAGCCCATATTTCAAATATATAGAGAAACAACAAAATATCAGGCTTGTAAGAAAAAATATGAAGAGGCAGGGTGGGTGCCATTCTTAGAGAAATTTAAAGGTCATCATGAGGGAATTTCGCTTGTCTTTGCACATACATATGATGGAGAAAATGTGCAGTTTGGGGACATGAAGTTAAAAATTACAGAAGCCACTATAGCAGAAGCTACGGGTCTCCCGATGGCTAGAGAAAAATAATTCAATAGAGTGATCGTTGACAAAAAGCTCTGTCAAAACTTTCTCAAGCCAGAACATCATGACCCTGATTGGACCAAGGGCATCCCTCGAAGCTACATCAAAGAGGAATATTGGACAATGCTCATAAGTCTATAGAAATTCCTCACTTGTGAGGGAAGGTATGTCATGACCTTCATTTATCATTTAAAGGTTTTATCACATTTCTAGGGAGGACCATAGATTAATTTTCCCCACTTTTTATGGATGAGTTTAAAGAAAATGGAAAGAGGGGTGAGGTCAGTTTCCAAGAAACTTGAGACTAGCCTTCATCATCACGGTTTAATCAAACTTTTGGTTGTTCATTCTTTAAAAACACAAGGGGGTAGTTGGAAGAAGTTAATCCAACAGATTTTCGCTCAAGAAAAATCCAAATTGGTCGAGACCCAGGAGGCAAGGACACACAGTGAAGGCTCAAGCAGAAAGGCAAGGAAAGACAGAAAAATGACATCAGGAGGTAAAGAAGACACTGTTATGCCCAACTCATCTCAGCCCATTAAGAAATCAATGACATAAAAGTTTGTCATAGGGGAACCTGCTATATCGAGAAAGAAGACAACCACTCAATTCCAGAGAGTAAGTCCTACCTCGGTTCAAAAGAGTAAAAGATGAAAATAAGACTCAGAACCAGGTGGTCAATCGGACAACATTCCTGAAACAATTGTGGAAATGTCATCAGAACCAGCCAGCCAAATAGAGAAGACCCCTGATTTCCATTTACAAAGAAAGAAAAATTTTGCACAAGCTAAAGCATCTAGCTCAGTCCTGCGCCCTAAAGACCAACAATCACATAATAAGAAACGAAAGAAGGAGGAGAAAGATCAACAAGAGATTTTACTAGAGCCAACTGTAAAACCCCCTCTGAAGTCCTCTAAAGAATTGAAAAGTATTTCTGAAGTTATTCAACCTTCCCAAAAAATAGTTGGTGTGAAGGAAACCGCTAAGGTGACAAGAAAAAATAAAAATAAACTACAAGGGAAGGAGGCACAAGTTCCAGAACCTACGCCTCAATCTTCTAGGATAGGAATACGGGTTTTCCAGCAGAAGCAAACCCCAGAATTCACAACTCAAGATCGCAAGACAAAAGTCAAGTCAACACAGGAGGAACAGGTGTCTAGGCCTACCCCTGTTAGTAAATCTAAGAAAAGGAAATTGTTTGAAGAAACTCCTACCATGTCAGCAAGTCTAAGAAAGTCTCACTGCTCATATGCAGGACCACTAGAACTATGGCCAAACAGGCGACAACTCCAAACATACCTTCTCCTCAAAGGGAATCCATGGATATTCCAATTTCTCCAGAAAAATGGAGTGGTTTGGGAGCTACCACAAGAGAAACATAAGGACTGGTAATAATAAGTGAGACGAAAGGGTTGGTGACAGAGACTTTGAGGGATTTGAGGAAATAAAAAGAAGCTCGAGAGGTGGTAACTCAAGAAGCACTCACACCGAGTCTATGCAAGTCCCTGAGCAGAGGAAAAATGATAATAAAGGTTCTGAGGAGTCTGAGGAAAGAAAAAGAGGCTCAAAAAATGGTAGCTAAGGAAGTACTCACACCAAGCCCAGACAAGTCCCTGAATGAACAAACATAGTTAACAGAAATTGAGAGATTGAAGCAAGAAGTTGAAGAATACAAAATACTGGACAGGCATATCAAGGAAGAGAATGAAGAATTGAAAGAGCAGCATGCAGAGGTCTCTGCCAAAATTAACAAGGTCTTGCGATTGATCCATTACACTAGGGTTATCAAGAAGGAATTGAAGAGTGAAGCTTCTGGTGTTAACATCCTGCAATCTGAGCAATAATAGAGGAGGGTCCAATTGTGCAGAAAGTTTTTTGGGTATCAATTTTTTATAACATTGCATGAGGACATGCAACACCTTCAACATGGGGTAAATTTTGAGTCCCTATTTTGACATAGATAATGCCCTATCTTACCCTATATCTAAGCCTTTTTTCCTCTGTTATAAACCTATACTAGACTATTCCCTCCCAAAACACATGCCTAATATCTATGTCATGTCCACAAGAGGTAATTGATGATTTAAACCATGTTTGTTTAACTTTCTTAAATTAATTTAATTAAAAGTGTATTATTTTGTATAGTCCTAATGGTTTGATTTATGAGCAGTCTATCCAGCACTACCAGACACCATGCAATCTAGTACCAAATCCATTCTGGTACCCAAGACAGTTTTGATCCAGTTTCCAACTCCATTCTGGTACCAAGACATGCGTTATTCCGGTACTACCTGCTCTGTTCTATTCCAGTACTAGACTCGAGACTGTGTGCAATCCAGTACCAGAACCTTTGTTTCCAGAATGCACCAGTTGGACCAGAATGATGGTGAAGATTTTGAGAAGATAGTTGGATAGAAGTGCCCAAATCAGTTTTCTAGTTGCAAGATACTCCATCGCTCATTCACTTCGTGTCATGAGGATGGAGTCGATTCCTAAAAATTCGATGTAAATCTTAATTGTGAAATCTCTCAAACTGTTTAATGCTTATCCATATATATTGATAGTATCATCTTACCTTATATAGGGAATGTTGTATAGATGATAGCTAGTGATAATAGTGAATGTAAAAAGTATACTGTCAGAATCAGACGATACTTATCATTGTCATGTATGAAATAAAAGACTGTTGATCCAATTTACCAGTTGAATTAATACAGAAGATATTTTATGTCAATTCTTGGATGTGAGTGAAAAGTTTTAGTCTATTACTTTCTTAAGAGGTTCCTTGTTGGTCCGGCAAGGGCCCACCGCCCCAACTAAGGTAAACCTCCGTGTCTATGTTTTGTGTGTTTGTGTGGATATTTTACAGCAGTGTGTGTATGATTGGTCTTTACTTCATTTTCAGGATTGAGCATTGAGTTAATCATTTTGGATTGGTGTGAATAAGAAGGTGTTAGATCGAATAGACATTTCATTCTCAGATGTTGAAGGTAGCTATTTCATGATTTGAAGTGTGGAACTGATATTTTGAGTTTATGATTGTAGTGGATCTAGTATCTCAAGGTACCAAAAGACTTTATATTTCATCTTCATGCTTTGTAATAAAGTCTTTCAGTTATACTAAACACCCCTTGTGTTGGTTTGATTGAATTACATGAGGTTGAAGTTGGTTTTGGTTTTTAGAATGGTTGGAATTGGTTGTTTTAATTGCTATAGGAGACAAGCTTCTTAAAGTTCATCTTTTCAATTCAAGAGCCTGAAATGGACAGAATTGTTTCTCTAGGACAACATCTCTTTGATTGATTGTTTGTTTAAGTTTCATTATCATTTTTTTCTTATAATCTCAGAGATATCTGGAAGTATTTAGAAATATTAGAAACATGGTTTTTATGTTATTAATCATTTCCTATATGCAACAGACTTAGGTAGGTTACTTGTTCTCGGCACATATAGTGTAATGACTCTTTCGATTACGAATCCTAGATTGACATTTAAATGAGTGTGAGATATACATTGAACATATTTACGCACCAACAGGTCCACATGTGTAACATGTAGAAAGTGGGCCTAAGAGCATGGCGGGTTCACAAAGATGGGAAGGTGAGATGAATGAGTCTGTGAGTCCGCGAGTCCGCCAACCCATGAACCTGATAGGATCACAAAATAATATAAGTATTGAGAATTTTCAGACGGACTTATGAAAATAAGAATTATGAATTCGTGAGTCCACAAGATGGGAAAATGGCTAAGTGTAGATACTTCTCAAACAAACTTAAGAAGGGAAGACACAAATCATGCATCCGTGAGACCACTACTCAGGAGTCCGTGAATTCAGTAAGGTTGTTAGAAGAAGCAAAAATTTTGATACCCCATCCCTTAGAGGGTAATTAGGGGGTCGGGTATCTTACATGGGTCTAACCTCTTAGTATGTCATTAATTTGTAGCACCTGGTGACATCCTTCAACACATCATAAAAAAGGGGTTAGTTTTATTACATGCCTAGGTCTTACCAAGGGGCATGACATAGACCCTTATACATGAGTCAAATACACCCATACTTCCCAAGTATCTAGGTGAAAGACATGTAATAATAATGAATAATAATAAGGAAAGGGGAAAAGGAACAGGTTCATGTGATCACTCTGAAAAATGAGGACATGCTCAGGTCTTGTTATTCATTTAATTATTCATCTAGCTTTATTTAGATATGGTTTTTTCTTTATAAATTATTTCTTGAGGGAGCTTAGCATTGAGTTACCAACCTCGACGTTGTTTCTTACTACCCCTTAAGTCATTTTTATTTATATCTTCAGTTTATTAAACGAGTCCCTTTTATTTAGATACTCATAAACAAACCAAGGATTGCGGCATTGGCCTCATAGCGAGGGGCATTGCCTAAGCTCAATGATTGGCTTTTAATTTTTCTCTTCACCTCTTAGCCTTAGTGGCTTTGTTTATTTCAGGCTTTAGATTTGACCTTTCCTTTTGACCCTTGAGAAATCAAACATGACCAAGATAATGTTTTATGTGAATGGAATTAATGAACTAGGGAGGTGTAAAGTGGTTAATATGATCAGACTTTGATGCTATCTATCCTAGACACCCAGTAAGATAGGTTACCCAAGAGACAACACACTTCTAAGAGAAAACATGTTCCCTAGGGTAATATGAGGCAAGTATTAAAACCATATAACATTGTGAAATGTTGAAGGACAATGGTTAGGTGTCATGTGAGTGGGGACAAAAGTGAGCTACACCACAACTGAACTAGCATGATAAAGAATCTGATGGAGATCAATGAATAATTTTGTGTTGATCTAGCCAAGATAAGCATGACACTTCTTCCATTCAACAACATATGACACCTTACTAGGGTATCTGCAAATATCACCCCTTGATGGGGTAACACCGAGCTATCCAAGAGTTGTCACGTGCTCATGAACAAAAACGCATATGGCATTTTCCAAACTATAAATCTAATGCAGGATTTGATTTCATTTTTTTCAAGAGGCTTAGATTTTTATTTTGTGAAGATTATCTATTACTTAGGTTGTGTGGTTATCTTATTTTTCATAGTCCTTGATTTTATATTTTAGAGTTGTTTTTATACAATGTATTTTGTTTAATTTCTTGGCAAGAATAAAATATGTGAATTGTTAAAAGATTAATGTGATAATAATTTTTTTTTAATTAATAAATACAAATTAAAATTAAGAACAAATCATTACATCTTATAGTTTAAAATTTGTTACCTATATTATAATATTGATTTATTATAAAGTTAATTGTGAAGTCTTTTAAAATTTTATTAATAATTGAAAATGAAGTATTTTTATAATGATAATGAGAGTATTATAGTCAATTGGATTTAGCCCGAGTGGTTTGTGTCGAGGGGTGTTCCCCCCCCCCCCACTCAGGTTCAATTCCTACAAGTGACATAAATATTATAAAATTTGGATATGATGTTTTTTTTTTTTAATTCGTAATTAAATTATCTTAAAAATTACATATAGACAACATAAAAATATAAACAAATTAACATCATCCAAAGTGATTTATCTAAAAAATTCAAATTCAAATTTGAATTGAACCTAATTGTTATTGAACCCGAACTCTATTGAACCTGAACTATGTCATATAGGTGGGAAGGATAATTTGGATTATGCCCTTTAAAGCATGATCTAAAGCAATAACCAGAGGAGGAAGCTTAAAAACTAGGACACTGCATGAATTCCTAGAATTTGAAATCCTAAAAAGAGCAACATACCCATTGTTCCAACACTGCATGAATTCCTAGAATTGGAAATCCTAAAAAGAGCAACATACCCATTATTCCTATTGAGTTGTTTAGTTGTTGAGTTGTTACTAAATAATTCCATGCACATCCAAACATCCTTTCATGAAAAGATCGCACTAATAACTATTATGTGAGGTTACATTTGGTGCATAAATTATTGAGCTAACTTGGTTAATGCATTTATTCCCTCGAGCTACAAATAATTAATGCTAACTAGTCAAGTTGCATATTCCAAAAAGTTAAGGTCTCATCCCGATTAAAATTGTATCACAACGTTAAAATATGTATCATTGTTGCTTAACAATGTTTATATCATGACCTTTCAATGTTTATATCATGACTTCTTTGGAGGTTACAAGTTCAAATCTAGAGGGGGTAGGGTATATACACTTATGTAGACTTTAACAGTCAAATCGCTACCCGGAGGGGGTCCCTTGTCCCACAAACAAGGGTTCTCATACACCAATTTTGTGGACCGTGACCTAAAAAGTATATTATTATTATTGTTATTATTATTATTATTATTGCATACGTTTCAATTGTGGTTTTTTTTAAGTTGACATTTCTATTGTGGATTTTTTAAAATAATACAGTAGCCTCTGAAAACTGCATATCACAACCTGAATGAAATTCATGTCGTAGAATTTACAAAGTTCTAATGGTGACCTCTTTAAAATTCTTAATCGTGGCTTCTTTAAAGTTTGATATCGCATATTCCAAAGGTCACAACTTCAAGAAAATTTAAATTGTACGCTCAAAAAAGTTAAAATCGTGGTCTATTCAAAGTTCTATTCAAACTTTATATCGTTGCGCACAAATATTTCACTTCTTAGATAACCAATGCATTTTGGAAACCCTAGCAATCTATGGTGGCATTAATACTGAGGGAAGCTAACATTACCAAGCTCAATGTCATGGAGATGAAGCATATAACAATGATCATCAGAAATGGAAGGACACTACTATGACTGAAGAGAGAGTTTTCTCCTTTTACAGTGTTGTAATCATTCATTCAGAATTATGAACAATAGCATTCATTTTGTCAAAGTTATTAGGATATCAATTCATTGCTTGTTTGATTTATCGCTAGGGAAAAAGATCCACTAATGAGATCTTTAGGTTTTTGAACCTTCACCAATTACTAAGTTAAAATAATGTTGCTCAATTTATTGTTGGACTATCAATCTTATGCAACGGTCAAATTCACTTTCCCAACTAGCTTTCATATGCATGTCAAATTACATGTCGTGGTCACAGACCCTTTTCTCTCTATCAAAAGGCATTCCCTCTCACCCCTCAATATGTGTGAGTAATTTATTACATTTGGAACCAATAGACTATTTTCCTCCAACATGTGAGAAAAATTAACATTTAAACATATCAACCCTTCACCAAAATTGGCCAGTAAAACTATGTATGTTAAACCTACCATTACATTGAGGTTTCATTTAGTTAATTCTAGACTCCATAGAACTTTAGACACAATGTCTATCACCTTGTAAACCAGCATGGAGGAGATTGGAATAAAAAGGAAATAGTCTAGATATCCATTTGAACTGGGAATTTGCAAGCTCGATTTTGAGTCAAAGTATCAACTTTCGACTTGTACCCAAAATTATGCACAAAGTCATTTTTTAATAAAGTCGAAGTTTGGTTAGGCATGCTACTTTTCCCAAATATAGTTTTCAACCTGTCATATCTTGGTTATATAGGTTTTTAAGATGTTCACTAATGTTAGTAGAATCTATGAGCAACAAGAAGATTTTAATTCAGGAACAGAGCTCATTGGCCTCTAGGTAGTAGGAACCTAACAAAAAGAAAAAAAATGTTGATTATGTGGCTAACTCAGTTGCAAACCGATGAATGATGCAATTCAACTTCAAAAACCCCTGGAAATAGCTACATATCACTTTAATCAAGTAAAATCCATATCAAATACAAAGGATACGAGCATTCTCAATCAGGATGTAGGGAATGTGACATAACATGTATACTTGGAAGAAAATCAGTCTAATTACGCAACCACCACAAACTATGTAATTGTGTAAGACGAGAGAGGAATAAAAAAACATCCATCCAAAGAAACCCTAATCAGAAAAGGGTGAATGAAGTTCACTTAACAAGTCCTGATCAAAATTTAGAAGTGTGTCCCCAAGTCAGTCAGTATGGGGAGTTGTTGACACCTCAACACTAATGAAATACCCAATGTATTCAATAATGAATTCACATCACTGAAAAGGACCACTCCACAAAATATAGGAAGGTGAAACATAATTTATTACATCACCTTTGCAAATCTATTTATCACCACTGCAAATTTCCAGTGCTTGTTATAAATCTATTTATCACCACTGCAAATTTCTGATGCTTGTTATAAATCTGTCTATTTTACAATCCTTTTGTAAAACCATCAGTGAGAAATATTTTCTTGTGGCCATGGCCATGATAACTTATAGGGCATGGAATATCACAAATAATATGGAAACCCTATTCGTGAGGTTTACAGATGATCAAAAGACCAGCTTGCCATAAAGTTTTATTTTTCTCCTATTACTTTATGTTTTTCCAAATTTGCACATTTTCAAATTTCAATTGTATTTTGAAATTTTAATCTCCATTAATGTTCCCAGCCACACCACACAAAAATATCCCTTTTTACATCTCTGATACCATAATGTAATGTTCCCCAGCCCAACCGAGGGATGTTACGGTGTGGAATACACATAAAAACATTTTTTTTGCTAACTAAAGTAATTATTTTATTGTTAGTTGATTTCCTATAGATTACAGCTACAAATTTAAAATAGATTTAGCTATTGTCTATAACCATAAAACATATGCATCTAAAGCATATTAATAATCAACATGAAATGTAGCTAAATCGCTCATTACAATAGCATATAAGTCATTCTCATTTACACAAAGTTCATGCACAACAATAACACATGTAAATAACTCAACAACAAGATAAAACATGTATCTTTAAACAATAATTGTGCAACCAACTGCTTGGGACACACATTCCACCCAACCATAGACTGACTGTTCCAAATCTCAATAGTCAGTCACCCCCGAGCTGAGCCTAGTAATCCACAAAAGAGGGTGGGCTCTCATAGTCCACTCATATCTCATAAAACTCATAACCCAACTAATAATCTCCTACACTTATCCCAATTTTTCTACCAGCTCTCTTCCTCCTGACTTGCCCAACCCAAGGGATGCACCATTCATGTATCAGTGAAAACCCAAGGGATGTGTCATTCATTTATCAGGATTAACCCAAGGAATGTTCCATTCATTTATCAGGGTCTCTTTGGAATAGGTAGCTAGGAATATCTCAGCTGGGAACTCAAGGGAACTTGTTGCTAGGAAAAATTCCAGCAAACCAATAGAAAACACTTCTTGTTACAGTGAAACTCACTCTGGAGTTCACTCTTCAGGCCTGAAAACCTAGTTCTTCAATCTTCAACTCCAAAATTCTTCAAATACATTCCATCTTTCTCTAGAATTCACCCTAAATGGTTGCACCAGCTTCAAGCTCTCTTTCTTTCTCTCTCATTTCTCTCATGCACAAAAAATTCATGTCCCAGAACTATCGTCCCAACCCATACGAATTTTCTCCCTTTGTCTTGTCTTTCTTGACTCAAACTCTTCCCCAAGCTGATTGTACCCAACCCCCATGTGCCCAATAACTCTGGGATGTGACCACTCACAACCACCCTCTTACATGCATTCAATGATTATCTTTGGGAACGCTCAATCAGAAATTGAAATGTTCATATACAATTAGCAAGTTTAGGAAAATGGGTTAAATTAATATACATGGGTATTTCCCCATTGGAACCCTCTTGGCCATTATCCTAGACACTCCCCTCTCTTGTGGAATAATTCAACCCCCATCTCTTGTCCATGTCCTCTTAGCAGTTGGCATCGYGTTTTATTATTAAAACATAAAAATACAATTCACATATTACATCGTTTTGGTTGTAGCCACACATTATATCTACATAACCATTAATTAAAATGGGGATTATAGCGGGGATATTACATTCCTCCCCTTCCCTAMAATTGTGTTTCATCCTCTATGCACTCTCTCTATATATRTGTGTGTGTGTGTGTGTGTGAAAATTTACATCACAATATTTAGAAATAAAAATTTTGCAATTTAATAGCTCYAGCAACATCTCCAACCATCAATCTCATGTTCCTCTCAACTCGTCAACCCAAGRAATGCACAATTAGTTTATCAGGKTTAACCCAAGGGATGTACCATCTRTTTATCAAGGMTAACCTGAGGAATGAGCCATTCATTTATCAAGGTTCCCAACGCAGTTGGCTAGGACTCTGCAATGTGGTTCCAGAACTCTAGCTTTCCAAAATGGAGTCTTGCATTCTTCCTTCTTCAAAATTGTAAAAAAGTTGTGGGTACTCTTCTCACATGTTTTATTCATGATCCCGTGTAGCATATTCAGGACCGTATCAGTTCCATTGAACATTTAACAACCCTATGTCTTTATTCCTAAGAAATTTGACTTTTTGGTCCAAGATATGTACTGGTTCCACCCGAAAATCCCCTTCGTGTTCCACCTGGATCACATTCCAATCACTTGTGTGGTTAGGATCAGGTACATACTTATTTAATAATGATACATGAAATAAATTATGCACTCTCATGGATGCATGAAATGCTAACATGTACGCAATTGGCCCTATCTTTTCTAATATTGCAAAAGGTCCACAATATTTTGTTGCCAACTTTGGGAAACTTCCAAATCTTAGCGAACTTCTCTTTTCCTTCACTTTCAAAAACACATGTTCGTCCACTTTAAAATATCCAAAAACTCTATTCTTGTTTGCATAATTTTTCTGCCTATCCCGGGTAGCCTTTAAATTTTGTTGTATCCTTGTCATTTGCTCTTCCATTTCCTTTAACAAATCTGGCCCAACAACTGCTCTGTCTGTTGGATTATCCCAACTCACCAGAGTGTTACATTTTCTGCCATACAATGCTTCAAATGGACCCATTTTCAATGAGGCATGATACCTATTGTTGTAGGCAAATTCAACTAAATGAATATATTCTTCCCACTTTGATGGTTGATCCATCACATACATTCTAAGCATGTCCTAAATTATCTTGTTATTCATCTCTCTTTTCCCATCTGTCTCTGGATGATACGTTGTACTGAGATTCAAATTTGTTCCAAATCCCTTGAACAAACCCTTCCAAAAATTGGATGTGAACTTTGGATCTCTATCTGAAACTATTTCCTTAGGTACTCCATGTAGCCTAACAACTTCTTTCATGTAGATATCTGCAATATTTGTTGTCTTGTGTGTAGTCTTTACTGGAATAAAATATGTTGTTTTAGTTAATTTATCCACCACCACCATGATGGAATCATATTGCTTCATTGTTCTAGGTAGCTTAGTAATAAAATCGACCGTGACAACTTCCCACTTCCATTCTAGAATGGGCAATGGTTGTAGAAAACTTGTTGAATGTCTATGCTTTGTCTTCACTTTTTGGCATTCTAAACATCTGGCTATGTAATTATCCACTTCTTTCTTCATTCTCGACCAAACGTATTGACTTCTCATAGCTGAAATTGTCTTCTGATATCCCAAGTGCCCGACATATGGCACATTGTGCATTTCCTTCAAAACTGCATTTTTCAGCTCATTGGAATTTGGCTCATAAAAAATATATTTCTGTTGAAAATTACCTTCTTGTAATGTTTCTTTTATTTTCACATATTGTTGATCTGAATTTATTGCTACGATAATTTTGTCTTTCAAATTTTTCTTTCACATGTTGATGGCGTCCACATGCACTTCATGAGATCTCATGTTGAATGCATCAACCACTTGATTTTCTTTGCCTTTTATATGGTTAATTTTGAAGTCATATTCACTCAGAAATTCCAACCATCTAGTTTGTCTAGCATTTAGTGTTGGTTGTTCAAACAAATGTTTCAGACCACGGTAGTCTATTCTTAGCTCGAATTTATTACACATAAGGTAATGCCTCCACATTTTTAATGCATTTACAAGCGTTGCTAACTCCAAGTCGTGTATAGAATAATTCATCTCATGCTCTTTTAATTTTTTGGATTCATAGCATACCACATGGTCCCTTTGACTAAGAACTCCATTGAGTCCTTCTTTACATGCATCGGTGCACACAAAAAAATATTCATTTGTATATGAAATATTCAATATTGGTGCACTTGTCAATATTTTCTTCAACTATTGAAATCTCTCTTCATACTTGAAAGTCCATTCAAATTTCACTCCCTTCTTTTGCAAGGAAGTGATTGGACTTGCAATCCTTGAGAACCCTTTTATGAATCTTCGATAATAACCGGAAAGACCCATGAATGATCTGACCTCTGTCACATTCTTTGGTGATGGCCATCCTCTAATGGAATCTATCTTCTCAAGATCAAATTATATCCTTACTGCTGAAATTATATGCTCCAAGTAGTGAATCTTCTTTTGGTAAAAGATGCACTTACTTAGCTTAGCATACAATTTATGCTCTCTTAAGACTTGCAACATCATTCTTAAATTTTGTTGATGTTCCTCTTCTGATTTAGAATAGATGAGGATATCATCTAAAAACACAATCACAAACTTGTCCAGGTACTCCCTGAACACTCCATTCATCAAGCACGTAAAAACTGTGAGGGCATTTGATAGCCCAAATGGCACTACCATGAATTCATAATTTCCATATATTGTTCTAAATGTTTTCTTGATGATGTCTTCTTCCTTTATCCTTACTTGATGATAGCTTGATCTCAAGTCAATCTTCGAAAATATTCTTCCACCTTTCAATTAGTCAAACAAATCATCAATTCTTGGAAAATGATACTTATTCTTTATGGTAACTTTGTTAAGATGCCTGAAATCAATACACATCCTTAAGGTTCCATCATTATTCTTCACAAAAAGAATCGGGGCTCCCCAAGGTGACACACTTGAGTGTATATACCTCTTCTTCAAAAGTTCTTCAAGTTGTATCTGCAACTCTTTTAGTTCTGGTGTGTTCATTTTTTAAGGTGTCTTAGAAACTGGGGTAGATCCTAGCACCAAATCAATAGAGAAATCAATGTCTCGTTTTGGTGATAGTCTCTTAATTTCTCTAAAAACATCTTCAAAATCCATCAAAACTGGATGGTCTTCAATTCTTGCCACTTTGTCTTTGGTTTCCTCCTCCATATGGGCTTCAAACATATGACATCATTTCCTGAAGCTCTTCTTCAACTGCAAAGCTGAAATCTCTCTAACAGATACAACTTTTGGAATGCCTTGAATCTCCCCTTGTTTCCCTTCCTCATCAAGACATGTGATTATCTTGTTGTAACATTCTAGGACAGCATGATGTATCTCCAACCAATCCATGTCAATTAGAAAATCATATGAACCCAATGGTATGATGTTTACATCCACCTTTGTATTGAGTCCATTCATGTCTATTGAACAATCTTTGACCAACTCATTGGTTTTCCTCTTAGCCCCTATGGCTAACTGAAATAACCAAGATTTATAAAGCTTACTTCTTTGCAAGTGAAAGCTTTCAACAATGTTATCATTTATGTAACTATGGATATCTTCGGAATCAATTAAATTTTTCTATGGGATCATTATTAATCTTACCTTATACTTCAATCATGGGGGATTGATACTCTACATGCTTGTTGTCCAAAGATGCATAAATCATTGGCATGCTTCCTCCCATGTCTTTCACTATTTCATCCTCTTAAATGTTGTGGATAGTCCTCATTCTTTCTCTTTTGTGAGGACAATCCCTATATAGATGGTTTCCCTCACATCCAAAACATTGCACCGGTTGTTGCCTTGGCCTTTTTCCAAATGAATCTACAGTATTGTTCATTTTGTGCGACTTGATTGTGTTGATTTAGTTGGAAATTACTCCTAAAAAAGGGTGGCTTAAAACCCTTCTGCATTTGATCCTTCTTATCCTTCATCTTGTCATTCCAAGATTTTTGGAAAACTGGTCTTCCTTTGCTCTGCTCATATAGATGCATTTCTCTCCTTATGGTTTCCTCCAAGGTTTTGGGGTTATCATATTGAAACCTATCACTGTAGAAAGAGGGTAACCTTCTTAAAAACCTTTGGATTTTGACTTTATCATTCTCGATGAAGTCAACATACTTCAACAATTTAAATAACCGCTTCTCATATTCCTCCATTGTCATGGTTCCCAACTAGAGTTCAAAGAACTCTTTCATAGTAATGCTCGGACAAATATTTCTCTTGGAAATATCCCTTGAACTTCCTCCATGAGACTCTTTTCTCATCAAGGTTCTTGGTTTGTTTAAGTTGATCCCACCACATGGTTGTCTTCCCTTGCAAGTGGTAGGTGGAAATTCTAGCTTCTACCCGGGATGGGTAATCATGTAGCTGTAAATATTTCTTCATTTCCAACAACCAGGCCTAAGCATCTTCTCATTTCTTGTGCTTTCCATTGAAAGTTGGTGGCTTAATATTCCCGAGTTCACCTTGCAATATTTCTTCCTTAGATATTCTCCTTTTCCTCCGAACATGAGACACACTTGGGCTGCTCCCTGGACCTAAACTTGCATGAGTTCTTATGGTGGAATGTTTTGGAGAATGATGGTGTTTACTCATGCTTCCTGAATGCCTATCATTCCCATGATCATCTCTTTTTCTATGGAATCTTGATGTTGATGCTTGTCTAGCACTAGTTGTTTTCTTGGTGCCAGATTCCTTGTTGACTTGCTTCTATAACATATTTAGGATTTTAAGTATATCTTCTTGAGCCTTCATGATCCTCTCATTATCGGCCCTATAGTTCTGCACTTCTCTTTTCAGGATTCTTATAGTTACAGTGTCTCCCCTGTCTCTTCTCCCATTAGACTCAGTCTTAGCATTACCCATGCTGATATGCAGACCTTCAATTTCTTCTTCATGGTTGTAAAACTGTTGAGCATCCTCCATGTCTCTAGTTCTCATGTAGGAACTAAGGTTTATTTTTCTGTATCTCTAATTCTGCAAGAATGTCCATGCAATAATTGTTGTTAGAATTAAGAATATTGAAAAATATTTATCAATTAGATTACATGTCATTCTTTGTTTTATATTATGAATACTATTAATGCACTACTCCCAATTAGGATTCCTTAAATGCATTCATTTTTTAAACAAACTTCCAACCGTTGTTCATTTGCTCCAATTCAAGCTCCGAGTTAAAAATTATGGTGGCAAAAACAATGAAGGAATATTCATTAGCACGTGTAACATAGTAGAAATGCTTAGCAACCGTTCGAGAAGACTCACCACTTAATCATTTTTCCAATGCAGACTCACAAACTCATAATCTTGTAACCTTCCCTTCATAAGTCCGTCTGAGAAGTCTCAACAATTAACCATTTTTCCATCTACGAGGACTCATAATCTTGTAACCTTACCTTCATAAGTTTGTATGAGAAGTCTCAAAACTTAACCATTTTTTCATCTACGCAGACTCATAATCTTGTAACCTTCCCTTCATAAGTTTGCCCAATAAGTCTCAACACTTAAACATTTTTTCATCTATGTGGACTCATAATCTTATAACCTTTCCTTCATAAGTCCATCTGAGAAGTCTCAACACTTAACCATTTTTCCATATATGCTAACCATTTTTCCATCTACGTGGACTCACAGACACATAATCTTGTAACCTTCCTTTCATAAATCCATCTAAGAAGTCTCAACACTTAACCATTTTTTCATCTACGCAGACTCGCGATAGCTTAACACTTGGAGAAACTCCAAGATCTTATTGTTGTTTCATGGGACTGACAGTTGGTGTGCCACATGGCTCCACACCACCTACTAACTATCATATCGTCCAACATGTACCTGTCAGTGTGGCAGTACACGTATTTCTTCTACCACATCATCTGACACATGGCCTCCACGTCATGCCAACATCGTCGTACGAAAAAATACCCATTTTTTTTTTATTTTGCTTATGTTAGAAATTTCCAAAGAGGCTCAAGTCTTCACATTACCCATGAAATTTCTCTCAATTTTACTACTGTAACTTAATAAAATAAGTTGCAAACACTCCAGAATTAATTCTCTGTGAATTTTCGCTTCAGCATTCTGCTAACTCGCCCATACAGGCTTAGTGTTGAAAACTAGACTCTGATACCACTTTGTAATGTTCCCATCCACTGAGGTTGGGTTACGCCACACAAAACTCTCCATTTTTACAGCACTGATACCATAATTTAACGTTCCCTAGACCAACCGAGAGATGTTACAGTGCATAATATACATAAAAACAAAATTTCTGCTAACTAAAGAAATTATTTTACTGTTAGCTAATTTCCTCTAGCTTACAACGACAAATTTAAAACAAATTTAGCTACTGTCTATAACTATAAAATAGATGCATCTAAAACATGTTAATAATCAACATGAAATACAGTGAAAACACACATTACAACAACATATAAATCATTCTCATTTAACTAGAGTTCATGCACAACAATAACACATGTAAATAACTCAACAACAAGATAAAATACTTATCTTTAAACAAGAATTGTGCAAACAACTACTTAGGATGGATGATCCACCTAACCATAGACTGATTGTTCCAAATATCAATAGACAATCACCCTCGAGCTAAGGCTAGTAATCTACAAAATAAGGCGGTCTCTCATAGTCCACTCATAGCTCATAAAACTCATAACTCAACTGATAATCTCCTACAATGGTCTTGATTTTTCTACCATCGCTCTTCCTTCTGACCTGCCCAACCCAAGGAATGCACCATTCATTTATCATGGATAATCCAAGGGATGTGCCATCTGTTTATCAAGATTAACCCAAGGAATTGTCATTCGTTTATCAGGGTCTCTCTGGCACAAGTAGCTAGAAATATTTCAACTGGGAACTCAAGGAAACTTGCTGCTAGGAAAACTATCAGCAAACCAACAACAAACACTTGTTGTTACAATGCAAATCACTATGGAGTTCACTCTTCAATCTTGAGAACCTGGCTCTTCAATGTTTAGCTCCAAAACGCTCCAAATACATTCCATCTTGCTCTAGAATTCCCTCTCCATGGTTGCACTAGCTTCAAGCTCTCTTTCTTGCTCTCTCCTTTTGCTCACACACAAAAACTTATTGTCCCATAACTATGGTCCCAACCCATACGAATTTCCTCCCTTTGGCTTTCTTTTCTTGACTCCCACTCTTTCCTAAGATGATTGTACTCAACCCCCATGTGCTCAATAACTATGGGATGTGACCACTCACAACCACCCTCTTACATGTATTCAATGATTGCCTTTGGGAACATTTAATCAGAAATTGGAAGGTTCATAGACAATTAGCAAGTTTAGGAAAATGAGTTAAATTAATATTCATGGTATTTCCCCCTTGGACCCCTCTTGGCCATTATCCTTGACACTCCCCTCCCTTGTGGATTAATTCAGCCCTCATTTCTTGTCCATGTCCCCTTAGCAGTTGACATCGTTTTTTATTATTAAAACATAGAAATACAATTTGTATTTTACATCGGTTTGGTTATACCCACACATTATATCTACATAAGCATTAATTAAACTAGGAATTATAATGGGTATGTTACACATTACTTATGTTGAGAGTGAAAATGATGCTTATTATTATTACACCTGTGAACTTATAGTGTACATCCTTGGGAAGCTAGCACAGAGGCCTCCAAGTCATAGTGAAAAATCAGAAAACTTCCAAACCATGGTGAGAACTGTAAACATAAATAAAAAGAAGAGTAAACAAAAATAAAGAAAGAATACCCAAATAATGTTGGGAATGAAGGCACATGATTGATTTCTTATTAATTATTTAAATACTACATCATGATAGTTTTACCGTTTCTGAACAGGATTAACTGTATTAAACTATTTTATTAACTAATTCAGTTTACGGTATTACAACTCTTAACACTCCCTCTTAATCTCGAGGATTACATTATTAATAATGCCTAAACTTTGACTTTGAAATTGAAAAACATCTCTTCCCAAAGGTTTAGTGAAGATATCATCTAGCTGAACTTTAGAACCACAAAATTTGAGGAAAATGTCACCATTTTTTACGAGTTCACAAATGAAGTGAAATCGAGTATCAATGTGTTTTCTTTTATGATGAAACACATTATTATTCGACAAGGAAATAACAGAGTTATTGTCACAAAAAATCAAAATAGGTTCTTTTGTCGTATATCCAAAATCCATCAAAAGCCTTTTAAGCCAAACTGCATGACATATTGGTGTTGTTGCCGCTACATATTTTGCTTCTGCCGAAGAGATAGAAACTATGGATTTCTTCTTAGATGCCCATGAAATCAAATTCTTTCCAAAAAGAAAAGAATAGCTTGAAGTGCTTTTTTTGTCGTCAATACTTCCTGCATAATCACTGTCGGTATAACTTGTAAGCATATTGTTTGTTGAAGCTGTGTACCACAAACCATAAGTGGTTGTACCTGCAATGTATTTTAAGATCCTCTTACCAACTTTCCAATGAGAATCCTTAGGAGATTCCATAAGCCTGGAAATGTGACTTGAGGCATATGTTATGTCAGGTATTTTAGTAGTAAGATACATAATACTACCAACAAGTTGTTTATACAATGTGGAACTTATTACTGATCCCAAATCTTCCTTGCTTAATTTAGTGCCAAGAGCAATAGGAGTGTCAATAGGCTTACACTTTTCCATATTAAATTTTTTCAAAACATCAGCAACATATTTCTGTTGAGTAATAAATATACCATGATCAGATTGGTCTACTTCAATGCCTAAGAAATACTTCATTAATCCAAGATCTGTCATTTCAAACTCATTTTTCATTGCTGATCTAAATGCATCTAACATCATGTTTCCTGTGTAGATCATGTCATCAACATAAAGACATGGGATGAGAATATTACCCTGTTGATTTACCTTGATATACAAAGTAGGCACATTTTCGCTCCAACTGAAACCATCTTTGAGTAAATAATGTTCAATCCTACTATACCAAGTTCACGGAGCTTGCTTCAAACTGTACAAGGCTTTCTTTAATTTGTACACTCGATGCTCTTGTGTTTTAAATTCAAATCCAGGTGGTTGATGAACATACACTTCTTCATTTAACACTCCATTCAAGAAGGCGGACTTGACATCCATTTGATAAATAGGCCACTTATTTTGTGTTTTAATGGCCAAAACAAATCGAACAGTATCTAATCTTTCTACAGGTGCAAAAGTTTCACCATAATCAATGCCAGGTTGCTGTGAAAAACCTCTGGCAACTAACCTTGCTTTGTGTTTCTCAATCTCACCTTTTTCATTCAGTTTAGTTTTATAAACCCATTTGACACTTATGCCATTTTTATCTACAGGTAGATCAACTAAATCCCAGGTATTGTTTCTTTCAATAGCTTCTATTTCATTATTCATTGCATCTACCCATTATTTTTTCTTTGTAGCTTCATCAAAACAAGTAGGTTGAGATGAGAAAAATGCAAATTGTACTACATTATCATCTTGGTCATATATATCACACAAACTTCTCATTCTTTGATGATTATGATCAGAATCCGAATCACTATGAGATGAAGAATCATTATGAGACGAAGAACTACTTTCATTTTGAACTTGCAATCTTGGAAGACGTGTTATTGATTGTTGGTGTTCATCTAACTTGGTAGGTTCTTGATGTTCATCTAACTCAAGAGAAGGATTGTGAGAAGTATTTTTTTCCATTTCATCCCATGATTTATCTTCCATAAATTTAACATCTCTACTTACTAGAAATTTCTTAGTAACAGGATTGTATAATTTGTATGCTTTCGACTGTTCACTATAACCAATAAAAATGTGCTTCTCACTTCTATCATCAATCTTATTTATTATCTCTTCAGGAACATGAGCAAAAGCAACACAACCAAAAAAATTTAAATGAGAAACATTTACCTTAGATCCACTCCATTTTTCTTCAGGTACTTTACCTTGAACACTGGAAGTTGGTGATCTATTAAGTATGTAAATTGAACATGCAACTCCTTCAGCCCAGTAATCTTTGGACATTTTTCTTGTTGTAAGTAAACTCCTAGCCATGTTCATGATGGTACGATTATTTCTTTTCGCCGCTCCATTTTGTTGTGGAGTATATCCGATAGTCGTTTTCTTTTTAATACCATGATGTTTACAAACATCAACAAACTCTCTTGAGTCATATTCACCTCCTCCATCAGATATCAAAACTTTGACAAATATGCCACTTTGTTTCTCTACTTCAACCTTGAATTATTTGAATCGAGTGAAAGTCTCGGATTTGTGTTTGAGAAACTAAACCCAAACTTTCCTGCTAAAATCATCAATAAATGTCAGAAAATAAAAATGTCCACCAATCGACTGATTTTGCATAGGTCCACATAAGTCTGTGTGAACTAACTCTAAGCACTCTTTGGGTCTATAAGAGGATTATGGAAAATTATCTCGCTGGTGTTTTCCTACTATGCAACTTTCACACGAAGGAATCTCATTAATCGAAGGAGGCAATCCAGTCACCATAGAATGTCTTTGTAACAAACTCATACTTTTCACTGGTAAATGACCATAACAATAATGCCATAAATCAATTTCAGTCACATTAGAAATATTACATGCATACATCTTCCCACTTCTCATTTCTAAGGGAAATAATTTTTTCTTTGTCATAGGGACTTTTGAAACAAGTCTTTTAGTTTGATTAAGAATTGTGCAAGTGTTGTTGTGGAAATTGACATCATAACCATGCGCCATTAATTGCCCTACAATCAACAAATTGTGTTTGATATTTGGTACATAGTAAACATCAGGAATATTTTTCACTTCACCCTGCTTTGTTAACATTGGCACAACACCTTTTCCTGAGGCTTTGATAGCATGATCATCACCCAAACTAATTGTAGTAATAAGAGATGTATCAAGATTAGAAAGTAAATCATTGTGACCAGTCATATGATTGCTACATCCACTATCTAGCAACCAAACATCTTTGTCAAGAATTTGTTGAGCTACTTGACATGAAAGAAACAGAGTATCA
>ML806434.1:90921-104456 GCA_009831015.1 Picea engelmannii
ATCAATGGCCCAAATTAACCCTATGAGCAGATTAACAACTGTTGAGCCTTGACTTCAACAAGCCATAACTCATGATCCAGGAAAACAAATTAGGAAAGAGTAGGCTCATTGGAAAGCTATCAAAGAGGAGATCATGTTAGAAGAGGAATTTGAGCCATAACATAAACACAAATTCTCAAAAAATTCAAGTAAAAGAATGATCCAGGTGGATATTGGTGGCCACCCACGTATTCCACTGGCTCAAAGAATAGTTTCCATTTTGGCAGTTTTTTTGACATTTTTAGGCCCAAGAACATGCTAGGAAAAATGGAATATGTACTCCTCGGCTATACCTTTACAATAGTGTATAGAGCTCCCCAAACAAAGATCCTATGCAAAATTTGTGCCCTCTGGATTTGACGTATCAACTACCCCCATCGGAGCCCACAAACCTTTTGGTGTTTCATTTCCCAAGGTTAGGGTTTTGGATGTTTAGGATTTTCTCATTTATGTTTTATGTTAAAAAGGCCTTTGGAGCCTCATTGTACTCATCGTATTTTGAATGAGCCTAGCCTTCACATCTCTTCTCAGAGATAAGCTACCACCATTTGAGCAAGTTTGTTTTAGTCTGTATTTTTAAAGTTTCAGCATATTCTCTTTATTAACAAAAGTCAAGTTTTATTATATCTTTGTGTGTTTCTTTTCTATACATTTTTATTTCATTTCGTTCCATTTATAAATCCATATCAATAGTATCAAAATGGTATGCTCTTTATTTTTTTCTATGTGCATGTCCTGAACGAGGTCAAGGTACAAGGAGTTGGGACTCAAAGTAGTTGAGTGATCCGAAAAGATATTTTAAATGACTATGGTTGAGTTATCATGCATGTGTTCATTAACCAATTAAGGAAGCTTAAAGAAAGAGGAAGAAGATATGAGAAGTTATCACAATCATATAAACATGTACAGAATTGAAATGAAGCATATAACATCAACAAACCATAACACCAATGTGATAACAGAGTTCGTCAATCTCGCCTACGTCTCTGGGCCTTTGTCTCAGTGGGTGAATCTTTCTTATTTATGTTCAAAGCTCAACAAGTAAATCAAAAAAGTGCCAAAAGGTTACAAAATTGATTTGGTCTTGTTCTCCCAGATCTTAAGAACCTAACAGAAGAAATGCCACTCAAATCGGATGACTAGAGCTCCCTGCATAAAAATGGCTTTGGCTTGGATTTCCTTCAACATAACTCTTCTCTGAATCTCCTGCATGGCCTCAAGAAGGCCTTTTTTATACAGATCTGAATTTGGTAACCATATCCCAACTTCCCCCCAAGATCTCGCCTCAAAAAGGGCCCAATATCCCCCCAAAATGGGCAAAAATCTCCAATTACATGCATGAAATCATTTAAAAATCTTAATATATGGTCAAATAATCCACTTTTGGGAAAATAAAGAGATAATCCATGCAATATGGGTGCACGCCCCTCTAAATATGGTCATATGCATGTAATGTGGCCAAGCACCAGCCCAAAGGGCTGCGCACTAGCCCATAGTCTGTAAGGATAGGTCACATGGCACATATAATAGGACCGCGCCCTTCAATGGTGCACCTTTGTTGTGGTCACCACTTTGAATATATGGCATATATCTCGATCGTATGTGCTAATGGATAGAACCTGGTCCCGAACCCTTAGCGCTAACTACTAACCAAACTCCAGTCATATGTCTATCCCCACGCAATCAAAGCTTACTCTCCATTGTTATAACTGTGTGCAAAAATCATGGACAAGGGTCATATGCAAGGTCTTGTGAGGTTTTACGTCGAGGGATGGGGCTAGCCTTAGCTCTTTTTCCGCACATATGAACCAACCATTAATTTTTTTTTATATGTTTTTCCCATTATATAGCAAGACATGCACGTGGGCAGGTTGGCTAGCCCAGTCCTGCCAAACCGTGGCCTGATTGTAGGTCGCAGGTTCGAAACCCACAACTCCAAACAAGTTTTGTAAACAACTACGAACCAATAACAAGGTGCCACATGGCAGCCCAAGTCTAGGCCACGTGGCACCACAAAATTTTTCAACTCTGATGCCACATGTCAAGCAACGATTGATCCACGTGCCTGTGACATCATGCTACCACCTATCTGCCTTGTCAGGCACCTGTAAGCTCCATACCCTTCCATGTGTTTCCATACAGATGACCATTTCAGTTGTATGGGCGTTCCACAGTCACCCTTGCAGTGGTGACATGTGTCACCTCTTGGTTGTTCCACCTATACATGCCACATCAACAGTCCACTGTGCCCCTGCCACGTTAGTTGTATGACCCGCTACCACATCAGTTGTACAACCGACCAATTGTGATGCCATGTTAGCTATATGGATGTACAACCTTTACAATCAGTTTCCACGTGGCACTGTACAGACTGTACGGACTGTACAATCAACATTTTTTTTGCCTATTTGGCAAAACGAATAGAACAAAATATTAGGAGTATACGACGTCCGTTTGAGCCTGTTCAAGTTGCGTTGGGTTCGTATCGACGAGGCCTACACACAATTCCATTTTGAATCCATTCTGAGAACATTGATTTTTAGGTCTTTCTGAGCCCTATCAAGCACCTGGATCCGAATCTGGATCACACCTCCCCACTAAGGACCTTTTGGTCCCCAAAAGGTTACTGACTCTCAAAAATCTTGGGATAGGCCACCCAACTTGTTCTCTGTCCCTGAACTTTGTCCTGTGCACCTGTCTCATCAGGATCAACTGTAACACAATCATGACAATTGAGAGCGTATTGTTAGCCATTTGAATCCTGTCACATTTTACTGAAGCCGCTATCATCCATGGAGACAACATTACTAATGATAGCATAAAAAACATGACTGCAAAATAGTTGATATACTTGTAATATTTGCACGACACGAGCTTCTCTTGAAGCAAAATGTGATTGATTTTCCATTCAACAATCATCTCTTGTTCTTTCTTAAGATTGATTACTTCATTTGAAACAATTATTGGTTTGTTGCTTGCTTGAACTACCTTCTTTAATTGTTCCATTGTTTGAAGTGTTTTATTTGCTTTAATCTGATGAGCATGAATCACATAATCTTGACTTTCTTTGGTTAATTGATATTGATTCTTTGTCCTGTAGAAGATTGCTTTACGATCATATAAGTATGGACTACCTAATACCATTCCACATTCTCTTAGTGGCACTACATCACATGTTACCTTGTCCATATACTTAGATGAAATAGAAAATTTTAAAGTGCACTGTTTGGTTATGTGCATTTGATGATGATTGCTTATCCATTTAAGTGTGTTAGGCTTATGATGTACTTGTGTTTTTAAGCCTAATTGCTTAACCAATTCTTCTGAAATTAGGTTAGATTGAGATCCACTATCAATTAATGTATCAACCTTAGTGTGTCGCATGATCACCCTTATATGAAACAAGTTACTTCTACAATCAATTCCTTCACCAATTTTACCTGTCATACCAACCAATGAGACCTTAGATTCGTCACTCGAATCCGATCCCAAGTCTTTCGGTCGTGTTGTCGTTGCAACTGTTTTCCTCCCTTTATTTTCCTTGACCCACTTTGGTCTCTTCTCAGGATGCAATCGAAAACATTGGTCCTCATCATGTCCCTCTTTATTGCAATGCTTGCAAGAGTTCCTCTCTTCCTTTCTCATCACTGCATTTGACTTCTTTCCATGCCACTTCCTCTTGTCCTCTTTCCTTGAAGACGATTCCCCTGATACACATGTTTTCCCTGCTTCAATATATGTCGCTTGAATAGAAGCCTCATCAAGGTTAGTGGGTCCAAACATGAATACAATGTTTCTAATGTGTGCAGGTAAACCTCCTATATACTTCATAAGAGTTTCCTGTGTATTTAAAGGGATATCTAACATCAAATCCATTTTAAGAAAGCAATAGGTGTATTCTTGAAATGTTTGTCCTTTTCTTAGTTTTAAAGCTTGCCATTCAATTAATGTTTTTTCTTTATAACCCAAAGGATAGAATTGTTTTCTAAGTGCAGAAATGAAACTTTGCCATGATGAAAATACATTACCCACTTTTTGCGTTCCGTTTTGCAACTTACTTTTCCACTAGATGAGTATTGTGTCTGCAAGTCTCAATGATGACAACTTGATTAGTGTGGCCTCATCCTTGATCTGTTGCACACTGCAATAGACCTCAATCTATCTGACCCAATTTTCAAGTCTCTCTCATTAACTTCACCATCATATATGGGTAAATTGAATTTAACATCAAGTTTTAACAATGGCATTTCATTCTTATGTTTATGAACATGTTTTTTTGCATTAGATATATAACTTGAACTTGAAGAAGAAGGAGAATAAGGAGGTGATGATGGAGGTGAAGGAGGAATTTGAGGAGGATCCTCTCCTTCTTCAATTTTTCCCTTTGAAGATTCACCTAGATTTGGTTTCTTACGTTCAAAGTAATCTTCATACAAAACCTTCATCATCTCCGACATGGAAAATAAAGCTTTTCAAAACTCTTTCTCATCCTAAGAAAGTCCCTCTTCTGATGCCATCTTCTCATTGCGAGAAGCTCTCTTTATCAATCCAATTAATGGATTATCTTAAACAAGATCGCCTTCACCATGATGTATCTTTTCCTTGGTTGACATGCAAAACTCAAATCCAAACGTCAACTATCTCTGATACCACTTGATCCGAAAAGATCTTTTAAATGACTATGGTTGAGTTATTATGCATGTGTTCATTAACCAATTAAGGAAGCTTAAAGAAAGAGGAAGAAGATATGATAAGTTATCACATCCATATAAACATGTACAAAACTGAAATGAAGCATATAACAACAACAAACCATAACACCAATGTGATAACGGAGTTCGACAATCTTGCCTACGTATCTGGGTCTTTGTCTCTGTGGGTGAGGCTTTCTTATTTATGTTCAAAGCTCAATACGTACATCACATAAGTGCCAAAATTTTACAAAACTATTTTGGTCTTTTTCTCCCAGATCTTAAGAACCCAACAGAAGAAACGATACTCAAATCGGATGATCGGAGCTCCCAGAAATGGCCCGCAAAGGTGCGCTCCTCAACAGCTTCTCTGCATAAAAATGGCTTTGGCTTGGCTTTACTTCAACATAAATTTTCTCTGAACCTCCTCCATGGCCTCAAGAAGGCCTGGTTTATATATATTTGAAGTTGGTAACCATCTCCCAACTTCCCCCCAAGATCTGGCCTAAAAAAGGGCCCAATATCCCCCAAAAATGGGCAAAAATATCCAATCACAGGCATAAAATCATTTAAAAATATTAATATATGGTCAAATAATCCACTTTTGGGAAAATAAAGGGATAATCCCCCCAATATGGGTGCATTCCCCCCTAAATATGGTCATATGCATGTAATGTGGCCAAGCGCCATCCCAAAGGGCTGTGCGCTAGCCCATAGTCTGTAAGGATAGGTCACATGGCACATATCATAGGACCGTGCCCTTCAACGTTGTGCCTTTGTTGTGGTCACCACTCCGAATATATGGCATATATCTCAATCATATGCGCTATCAGATAGAACCTGGTCCTGAGCCCTCAGTGCTAACTGCTAACCAAACTCCGATCATATGTCTATCCCCAAGCAATCGGGGCTTAGTCTCCATTGTTATAACTATGCACAAAAATCATGGATAAGGGTCATATGCAGGGTCCCGTGAGGTTTTCCTCCGAGGTTTGGGGCTAGCCCTAGTCCTGTTTCTGCACATATGAACCAAACATTAAATTTTTATATATGTTTTGCCCATTATATAGCAAGACATGCACGCGGGCAGGTTGGCTAGCCCAATCCTACCAAACTGTGTCCTGGTGGTAGGTCGTGGTTTCGAAACCCACATCTCCAAACAAATTTTGGAAACAACTACGAACCAATAATAAGGTGCCATGTGGCAGCCCATGTCTGGGCCACGTGGCACCACAACATTTTTCAACTCTGATGCCACATGTCAAGCGATGATTGATCGACGTGCCTGCCACATCATGTTGCCACTTGTCTGCCCTGTCAACTATGTAACCTTCCACCTGTCATCGTATGGATGGCCATGTCAGCTGTATGGGCGTGCCATGTGTCACCCTTGCAGTGGTGACATGTGTCACCTCCTGGTTGGTCCACTTGTACATGCCACATCAATAGTCCACTATTCCCCTACCACATCAGTTGTATGACCCACTGCCACATAAGTTGTATGGCCTGCCAACTATGCTGCCACATTAGTTGTACAACCATACGACCTATACAGTCAGCTGCCACATGGCATTGTATGAACTGTACAATCAACATTTGTTTTTGCATGTTTGGAAAAATGAACAAAATGTGATATCAGGAGCATACGACATCTGTTTGAGCCCATTCAAGTTGCGTCGGGTTCCTATCAACAAGGTCTACATGTTCGTTTTGAAGCCATTATAAGAACACTAATTTTGAGGCCTTTATAAGCCCTATCAAGCGTCTGAATCCGAATCTGGATCATTGAGCCCTTGCAAGACCATCCACACCGATCATGACAAACTCCCATGGTAGAAGAAAAGAGAGACGATGGAGCAGGAGATCTTTTTGAACAATTTCTCAAGGAATCCCTCACGTGACAAAGGAACAAAATGAAGGATAACTTTGCACGGATCCTTCAACAGCTTCCAATGGGTGACACATCTTCATTAGGCAGTCATTTTGGAGGGGCTGCCTCCTTCAAGGTGGGAGTCAATTTTGATATCCCCTTATTTGAAGGCCAGATAGATGCGGATGTTATAGATAAATGGTTGCATATGCTAGAAGGGTATTTTTCGGTCCATAATTTTTCCAATAGAGAAAATATTACCTTTGTACTCCTTAAGGTTGTCCCCCATGTCAAGGATGGGTGGGAGAATTACTGTGAGCAAAGGGCCACTGAGGAATTTGCAATATCCTCAGTCGCCCCCACTTGGGATTGTTTCAGAGATGCTATTAAGGAACAATAATACCTTGTTGGAAGCTATGATGACCAATATACCAAATGGACCATACTGTGATAGGAAAGGGACCAAACAGTACCAGAGTTCACAAATATCTTCCATACCTTGTGAAAAAAGTTGGGTATCAAAGATCTGAATGACATCAAGTGCTCAAGTACCTCGATTGTCTACATAGATACATCCAAACATAAATGTAGTTTCTCGACATCTCATCACTAGAAGCAGCTTATCAATATGTTATCAAAATCGAGCAAAAATTTAAATAAAAGAAGTGAGAGTTTGGATCTACAAATTCCTCACAGCAGAAGCAAGGCAAAGGCGACCCCAACCCATAGGAAAAAAGACAAAGAGAGGATGGACCCCCTTAGGAAAACCAGTCTAAGCCGCAAATAAAGAAAGGTAATGAGAAGATGGAGAAAGACACTAGGAAGTGGTGTGAATTCCATAAAATCCACTAGCATAACACCGATGAATGTCACTCAAAGAATTCGTTGGTGGTCGATTTGAAAGACTCAAAGTCAGAGGAAGGTTTCGACTCCAAATCATATCCAGACAAGGGGAAGAGGATCATTGATGCAGAACCCAGTTCCATTGTCACTACCACCAAGGTCCAACCTATTGAACTATTGTAATTGTGAAGAATATTCTAATTATTATTGAGTTATTTTTATATAGATCAAATCCCCTTTTGTGGATTGATCATTTCGAGTCTTGTATATGACTAAATCCCCTTTTATCGATTGGTCAAATTATGTTTATATAGTGGTAATTGAGAAGTCGGCCCCTAGGGATAATTAAAATGGTTCTAACCACTAATTGGAGAAGTAGGCCCTGCTTGATGAAGAGACACAACCCTAGCACCTCCCAACCAATACAAATAAGAGATGATAACACCTCTTTCTTACACTCACTCAAGTCACTCATCTAGTGCGCATGTTTTGAAGGAAGCTACAGTTAGAAAAAGGAGAAGAGAGAGGTGCATTCTTAGTCTTGGATATTCTTTGTGGTTTGGTCTTTTATCTTGGCATTGTAATGGAAATCCATATACTAAGGAAGTTTTTGTTGGGTTTTCTCCCCCATGAGGGTTTCCTAGGATAAAATATTGTGTATCTTGTGATTGTGTTTCATTCACTGATCATCCTTATGCTATTATTGTCTATTAAATTGAAAATAACTTAATAGCATATCTAAATTTAACATGGTATCAGAGCTTGACTGAATAGAGGACCTTTCACTAGGTAACCAAAAACGTCACTGTTGTTGTACAAGAAAATTAGGGCTTTTGTTGGAAGGGAATTTCAACCTAAAAACCATCTAGGGAAGTGCACCCTAGCCTAGTGAACGTATTGGCGGCTTGAGCACACCTTAATCCGTGGTGAGAGCCTCCGAAAAGTGAAACCCTAGTTTTGGCTAGTACTAGAAAACCAGGAAACCAGGAAACCCAAACCAGTATCAGAAGTACCAGTCTAGATTTGCACAAGCTCAATTTCAAGGGGAAAAATTTCGATTTTTCTGAAAACAAACCACACCAGCCTACTCGCCTCAACCAAGCGCACCTCTTAGTAAGTTCAGATTCAATTTCTGAGCACATTCAATTTTTGTTCATTTTCCCAGCTCCAGGTCAAGATGTCTGCAAGCACCAAGCTTGTTGACAAGTTAGAAGGTGTGGAAAATTTTTGTGCATGGAAGTATAGAATTGCTCTCATTATTGAAAGGAATGACCTTGCAAATTCATAAAGGAAAATGTATCAGAACCTGAAGAATATGTAGCTAAAGCAAAGTACAAGAACGATATGGTTAGGGCCAAAAGGATCAATGCAGACTTCATTAAAGATCACTTGATTCCTCAAGTGGCTTCAAAGAATACTCCAAAAGAGATGTTTGATTCCCTAACCAGAATGTATGAAGGAAAGAACATTAACATGAAGATGAACTTGAGAACCCAACTCAAGAATACAAAGATGCAGAAAGGAGAAACAATTCATGATTATTTCTATAGGATTACTCATTTCAAAAAACAACTAGAAGCTATTGGAGACAACTTGGATGAAAATTACGTCATCATGAAAAATCTTAATGGTATCACAAGACCTTGGGATTCCTTCATCCAAACCATCTGTGCAAGGAAGGAAAAACTCAAGTTTGACATTCTTTGGGAAGAATGTGTTCAAGAAGAAGCAAGAGTAGCTAACTGAGAAGCAGTACCTTTAATGGATCAATACCAAGCCCTAGCTTCTCATGCTAAAGGAGGAAAGAGAAGGTCTCATTTCTAAAAAGAGACCCACCTCCATAAGGAATCTCACTCCCCAAAGAGATTCACCCATTTCCATAAAGAATCTCACCCTCCAAGGAGATTCCAGAAGTTTCAGAAAGGTCAAAGAAGAGAAAAATATTTATCCTCTTATCATTGTTATCATTGTGATACGTGGGACATATTGCTAAGAATTTTCCATCCAAAAGAGAAGAATACAAGAAAATAAATAACAAAAGACAACATGCCCATGCAGTTGAAGATGATGAGCCACACACGAATATGACTAAAGAAGAGATTGAAAACTATGTTTTATTTTCTGCCCTCTTAGGATTTGTGTCACCTGGAGAGGATACTTGGCTCATAGAGAGTGGTGATTCTAAGAACATGACAGGTCAGAGAGACATTCTCTCTAGCCTTATAGAAAATAAATTTCCCCAGAAAGTTACACTCGGAGATGATTATCAATACCCTATCAAAGGAGTGGGAGAATCCACCTACAAACTTGATTCAGGGTCCCCGATGAAAATGAAGGATGTACTATATGTACCAGGTGTGAAAAAAACATACTTTCTTTCTAGCTTTAGATAAGAAAGGTTTCAGTGTTTCTTTCATATATGGTAAAGTTCTTATGTGGCATAAAGGAAAAACCATAGAAGATGCAATTTTCATTGGAAGAGAAGAAGGTGGCATGTATAAGTTAAAAGGTCACTCAGATGTAGCTTTGACTCACTCGATTGAGAATCCATGTGAACTTTGGCATATAAGACTAGCTCACATCAACTAAAAATACTTACCATATGTAAGAAAGGTAGTTACGGGTCTACCATAATTCAAGGTTGATCATGAAGGTGTGTGCAAGGGATGTGCACAAGGAAAGAACATAAATAATCCTTTCTCGAAGAGCAACAGTAAAGCATAAGGAATATTGGAGCTTATCCACTCATATGTATGTGTTCCAATGCCATCAACCTCTCTTAGTGGGTATGTATATTATGTGTCATTTATTGATGATTATTCTTGGAAGACTTGGGTTTATTTCTTGAAATCAAAAGATGAAGTATTTGGAAAATTCAAGGAATTCAAAGCCTTGATAGAAAACCTCTCTAAAATAAAAATCAAGATACTTAGGTCAGATAATTGAGGAGAATACACCTCAAAAGAATTTGTAATATTTTGAGATTTTGGGATTAAGAGGGAGCTCACCACTACCTATAATCCTCAACAAAATGGTGTAGTAGAAAGAAATAATATAACAATAATGGAAGCAATGAAGACTATGATCCACGATCAAGATCTTCCAATGCACTTATGGGATGAAGCAACAAGAACTACAATTTATGTCCAAAACAAATTATCCCACAGTGCACTTGGATTCAAAACCCCCAAAGAAATGTTCTCTGAAAATAAGCCATAGGTAAGCCATCTCAAGATATTTGGTTGTCCAGTGTTTGTACACATTCCAAAAGAAAGGAGAACTAAGATGGACCCTTCATGAAAGAAGAGAATATTTGTTGGATACTATGAGGTCTCTAAGGCCTTCAAAATTTATATACCAGGTTACCATCATATTGAGATCAGAAGAGATGTAACCTTTGATGAATATGCAACACTCAAGAAATCAGGGAGATGCCAGCTTGAAGAAGTATATGAAGAAGAACCTGTAGCTCCCAAAGTTGCAGAACTAGTAAGGGACGTTACAATTACCCAAGATGAGGAGATTCCATAAGATCATGACATGATAGAATCTCAAGAACCTCCCCAAATGACGATCTCTCATAAGAGAGATCCAACTTGGGCAAGGGAACTTACTCAAGATAGAGAGAAGTATGGTGCCCCAAGAGGAACCATGAGACAAATCAATAAACCTAAGCCATTCTCCAGTTATATGTCTTTGATGTGCAATGTCATATAAAAGGAACCTACTTGCTTTGAAGATCCCTTTTGGAAGAAAGAATGGGCGGATGCCATGATAGAAGAATACCAATCCATTATAAAGAATGATGCATGGGAAATAGTTCCCAGACCAAAGGACAAAGATGTGGTATCTTCCAAATGGTTATACAAGATAAAACATGCTACAGATGAAAGTATTGAAAAGCATGAAGAAATATTTGTAGCTCGTGGATTTTCTCAAAAGGAAGGTATTGATTACGAAGAGATGTTTGCTCCTGTAGCCAAATACACTTCTATCAGAACAATCATAGCTCTTGCAGCCAAGATGAAGTGGAAGTTACACCAAAAGGATGTGAAAACAACCTTCTTAGATGGTTTCATTGAAAGAACAACCTCAAGGGTTTGAAGTTGAAGATAGAAAAACTCATGTCTGCAGGTTGAACAAGGCTTTGTACGAGTTGAAGAAAGCTCCTAGATCTTGGTATGGTAGAATTGACAGTTTCCTGACGAGCTTGGGCTTTACCAAGAGTAAAGTTGACTCTAACCTTTACTTCAAGGTTATGAATGATTAGCCAGTTATATTGTTGTTGTATGTGGATGACCTATTCTTAACTGGAGAAGAAAATCTCATAATTGATTGTAAGAAGAAGCTCGCTAGAAAATTTGAGATGAAAGACCTAGTCTTGATGCATTGTTTCTTAGGTCTTGAAGTTTGGTATATCCTAGAGAAGATATTCCTTAACCAAGGGAAGTATGCAGTTGAAATACTGAAGAGGTTTGATATGTTGGAATGTAAATCCATGAACACACCCATGGAAACAAATTTGAAGCTCATGGTTGATACTTCGTCAGAATTGGTTGATACTACACTGTACAGATAGATCATTGGATCGTTGATGTTTCTGACGAATACTAGGCCAAAGATATGTTTTGTTGTGAACACCTTGTGTCAGTATCTGGTAGAGCCCATATGTGTTCACCTTGTTGCTGCAAAACATGCGATGAGATACCTTAAGGGTACGTTGGACTTTGGTCTCTGTTATACTGGAGATCATGACTTCATACTGATTCGTTATACTGATTCATATTAGGTTGGAAGTGTCTCTGATAGAAAGAGCACTTGAGGATGTTGTTTTAGTCTGGGGTCAGCCATGACTTCATGGCAGAGTAGGAAGCAATCTAGTATTTCTCTCAACACAATAGAAGAAAAATACATTGTTGCATGTTACACTAGTTGTGAATCCATGTGGCTTTAGAAGTTATTGATAGGTCTATTCAATCTGGAGATGGAAGCCACCTTGATTCTATGTGATAACCAAAGTTGCATAAAAATGGCGGAGAATCTAGTGTTCCATGACAATTCGAAGCACATAGAAATCCGTTATCACTATATTCGTGATATGGTGCAGAGGGGAGATGTAAATCTCCAATATGTTGGTACAAATGAGCAAGTTGCAGATGTATGGACCAAGCCTCTATCTCATGTAAAGTTTGAATACTTTCAAGACAAGATTGGTATAGTCTGAAAGGACCTCCCTCAAAAGGGGGAGTGATGTTGATGATACTATAGTATCCCAACCAAGGACGGATAGCTCCGTTAGAAGTTTATATCCTGGGGGACTGATCATCCCTGGGCAGATCTTGAAGTTTCGGTAAGGAAGGTCTGTCAGAGAACCTATGCATGTATATGCCAGCTGTGGTAAATAGTGGTAGCTCCATTAGGATTTTATATCCTAGGGAATATTTTGATTCCTGGGTAGATCTCGAAGGTTCGGTAAGGATGGTCTATTAGATTACCATGTGGTAGCTCTGTTAGGATTTTATATCCTAGGGAATCTTATGATTCCTGGGCAAATCCCTAGGATCTGTTAGAGTACCACAAAATGATGTTGTTGCACCTGCCTCATTTTGTTTCCATATGATGATGATGTTGTTGCACCTGCCTCATTCTGTTTCCATATGATGATGATGTTGTTATCTCAGTTGTTGGTTGTGGAGCTTGATTATCTTCCTGATTCAGAGGTCTTTGCTTTCAGCTGTGTTTATACCCCATGAAGTATTTACACCCCAAAAGTATGTACACTCTTCCACGCCGGGGGAGTGCAGAGGGGGGGTACACCCTCTACGGGATCTGGGGGGGCTATCCCCCCGGCTGGGGGGGTTTGGGGCAAGCCCCTAAAGCAAAAATTGCCTTGTAAAAGTATATTGTAATTTCATTGTAAATGTGGACCGTTCATTATAAGGTCACATATCTAACAATAGAGATTATGTTAGGGTTTTTTTCCCTAGAAGGCAACCCTCTTTTATGAGGGAAATGTATTGCGGCTATGGGTGATGGTGAATATTGTATTCTGAGAGAGGAGACTGTGAGAGAAAGAAGAGGAAGTTACAACG
>ML806434.1:109282-132455 GCA_009831015.1 Picea engelmannii
TAGCCCACACTGGGTGAACCACGTAAATCTGTGTCTCTCTTGTATTGTGTGTCTTCTGTGTATTGTTTTTGCATTTGTTTTATTTTATTGCTCCACGGTCCTGTTTTTCTAACATCAGCCTCATGTTGATGATGTTGTTCCAATCTCGTTTTGTTGATGATGATGTTGTATCAACCTCGTGTTGTTGTTGATGATGCTTGTATCAACCTCATGTTTTTGTTGATGATGTATTAGCTTTGTACTGATTGATGATGTTGTATTAGTGTTATATTAATTGATGTTGATGCAGATAATGATGATGATGCTACTCCAGCTCCATACTGTGAAAGATGATGATGAGAAAAACTTCTGATGATTTATAGATGTGCCAGTCAATGTTTTAGATGTTGATGATGATGCTTCCCTGTTTCTCTTCTGATTATGTTGTATTGGGTTGTGTTAGTAGAATACCCTTCTTGTTAAGGGGGAGTGTTGAAATATTGTAATTGTGAAGAATATTCTAATTATTATTGAGTTATTTTTATATATATCAAATCCCCTTTTATGGATTGATCATGTCGGGTCTTGGATATGACCAAATCCCCTTTTGTGGATTGGTCAAATTATGTTTATATAGTGGTAATTGAGAAGTAAACCCATAGGGATAATTAAAGTGGTTCTAACCACTAATTGGAGAATTCGGCCTTGCTTGATGAAGATATGCAACCCTAGCGCCTCCTAGCCAGTATAAATAAGAGATGATAGTACCTCATTCTTACACTCACTCAAGTCACTCATCTAGTGCACAAGTTTTAAAGGAAGTTGTTGTTAGAAGAAGGAGAAGAGAGAGGAGCATTATTAGTCTTGGATATTCTTGGTGGTTTGGTCTTTTATCTTGGCATTGTATTGGAAATCTATATTAATGAATTTTTTGTTGGGTTTTCTCCCCCATGAGTGTTTCCCAAGATAAAATGTTGTGTATCTTGTGATTGTGTTTCTTTCAGTGATCCTTCTTATGCTATTACTGTTTAGTAAATTGAAAAGAACTTAATAGAAGCTCTAAATTTAACACAACCAAGTGAACCAGAGGAAGGTGAATTCCTTTTTCACTCGCGTATGTGGGTGAAGGGTGCTCCGCTACATTTCATTGTAGATAGTGGAAGTCAAAAGAACTTGATCTTAGTAGAGGTCATCAAGAAGTTAAACCTACTGAAAAAACCATAGCCGCAACCCTACACCATCAGGTGGCTTCGCTAAGGAAGATATCTCCACGTCAGCCAACAATGTCATCTACACTACGACATCAAGCCCTTCAAGGTTGAGGTATTGTGTGATATTTCCCCCCCTTGAAGTATGTGATGTTATTTTAAGCCAACCATACTTGTGGAAACGACACGATGTATATGATTCAAGACCTCGCAGTGTTATTATTACTTTGGGTAGACAATTTTACATGATACTAGAGGTAGCTCTACCTATCACCATTTCTTTAATCTTTGTTAAGAAATCCAGGAAGGTCATTTACCAGAATGGGAAATTTATCTTCTTCATGATTTGGTATCAAAGTGAGCAGAGGGTTGCAGCCACATCCATGGCCTCTGCATAGATCCTCTCCACACAACAGAAACAGGTGGACAAGATCATGGAAGAAAACAAAGACATATTCTCCTCACCGACCATGGTACCGCTGCACTATTAGGTAGAGCATTCAATTTATCTAATCCCCGGTGCACCTCTACCCAATGGTCCAGTCTATCGCCACTCTAATGGAAAATGAGGAAATCAAGTGACATATCCAAGAGTTTCTTCAAAAGAGGCACATCTGACCCAACTCCTCACCTTGCAGGAAACCAATTTTACTTGTGCAAAATAAAGATAGGACTTGGCGACTATGCATTGATTATAGGGCCCTAAAAAAAATCATAGTGAGGAACCGGTACCCAATTCCTCGAATTGATGACCTTCTTGACCAACTCAAGGGAGCCAAGTTCTTCAGTAAGATTGACTTGAAGTCTAGCTACCACCAGGTCCCAATAGGATAGACTGATGTATGGAAGACTTATTTCAAGTCTAAAGAAGGTATTTTCAAATGTCTAGTCATGCCCTTTGGTTTGGCAAATGATCCAACAAATTTCATGAGATTGATGGATGATATGTTGTCACCTTTCACCAATTCTTTTGTGGCGGTATATCTGGATTATATCCTCATCTTCAACAAGAATTGGGTAGAACACTTGCAGCATATTCAACAGGTCCTTCACACTCTGCGACAACCCAAGCTTTATGCTAACTTGGAAAAATATTCCTTCAACATGAACATGGTCCAATACCTAGGCTACATTGTTTATGAGCATGGTTTTCATGTGGATCTAGCCAAGATCCATGTCATTCGTGATTGGCTAGCTCCAACCACACTAACCGAGCTTCGAAGTTTCTTAGGACTTGCCAACTTCTATCGTAGGTTCATGTTGGAATTATCCCATATTGCATGGGCCCTCAATGAAGTGTCCAAGGGTGGTGGAAAGAAAACTTTTATGTGGGGGAATTCACAGTAGAAAGAATTCAATGATATGAAAAATTGCTTGTTCTTAGCTACAATACTCTCCTTACCTGATCTACAACAACCTTTTGAGATTGAGATTGATGCCTTAGATTATGTCGTGGGCACATTTCTCACTCAACACAGTCATCCAATGGCATATCATAGTGAGACATTATCAGATGTCATCTGTAATTACCCCACCTAKGACAAAGAAATGTATTCCATTGTACAATGGAAACACTACATTCTTGGGAAGGAGACAATCATCCAAACTGATCACAAGCCTCTATAGTTCATGGAAACACAAGGAAAATTACAGAACGACCACCATCAAAATTGGTCCACATACTTGCAGCAGTTCCATCTCAACATCAAATATAAGACAAGGAGCACCAATCCTGTCATCGAATGCCTCAATCGACCTCCAATTGTATCCTTAACCTTGGTGCTCCACTCTTGTGTCCATGAGGCATCTGAGTGGCCCAAACTCTAGAAGAGCGACCCTGACTTCACTACCACTTACTAGATGATGGGCACATGCACGAATGTCAATGACTTTCATCTTCAGGACAGACTGTTATTCCATCTAGGACACCTATGTATTCCTTGAAGAGAGCGTGTGAAGCTGATTTGGGAATCTCACTACAGTCGGATGGCATGACATTTTTTCATGGAAAAGACCGTGACATTACTAGAGAAGTATTTCTATTGGCCAAAACTACACCAGGATGTTAGCAAGTATATTAGCTCTTGCACTACCTGCGTCATTTCCAAACCAACCACTGAGAATCAAGGCCTGTACACCATTATGCCTACTCTCAACAGGCCATGGGAATCAATCTCGATGGACTACATGTCAGTCCTTCATTCAACCAATATCAGTTTTCTAAGATGGCCATCCTAACAACCTGCAAGAAGAATATCACAGTGGAGGCAACTGTCAAGATATTCTTCAAATGGGTGTGGGTAAACTTTGAGATACCATAGGCCATCATATTAGATCAGGACATAAGGTTCCTAAGCACATTTTGGTCCACCCTTTGGTCACTTTTGGAAACCAAGCTCACCAAATCCATCGCCTTCCATCCCCAAACTAATAGCCAAACAGACTTTGTCAACAAAATGATCATGCCTATCTTGCACATGTACAACTCCAAACATCTACGCACATGGGATGAGAGTCTCCCCTTTGTTCAACGCAGCTACAATAGATCCCTTCATATCTCGACCGTCCACAGTCCCTTTCATATGGGGTTGGGATTTCAACCATTGGGTCCCATTGATGTCATCTCGCCCCTTGCATCCACACAGGTAGAATCATCCCATGCTCAATCTGAGGCTAGCAAAGCTACCAAGTTTATTGAATGGATTTAACACACCTGACAATGGGTCCATGATATTTTATAGAAATCCAATGCTAAGCACAAACAATGCCATGATCAACATCAAGTGTCACACAGGTTTCAGGTAGGAGACAAGGTCTAATTGCATTTACATAAAGAGTGACTTAAATGACCCCATATAAATCTTCATCCACTTTTCTATGGACCTTACACCATCAAAAAGGTTGTGGGTGACAATGCTTTTGAGACAAGTATTCCCTATTTCCTTGGCCCACACCCAGTGTTCAATGTGGACCTCCTTCGACCATACTTCCCACCATTATTAGACACATCGAAGATCACAAAGTAGTTGACACCAAAAGAGATCAACCCTAACTGCATGGAACATGAAGCCATTGATCAGATCAGAGACACTCATATTAAGGGAACTCATCAACAAAGGATCCAACTTTATCGATTTGTTAGAGCAGGGCAACTTCTGTACCAAGGTGAGCGACTCACTCGAGGCCAAGTTTAGCAAAAGTTTCCCCATATGATGGGGGTGCTCAATGCAATGGAGACCATAGATTCCTAATGGGGGAGGACTGATCCAGGTGGATATCGGTGGCTACCCACCTATTCCATTGATTCAAATAATAGTTTCCATTCTAGCAGTTGTTTTTACATTTTTTTGGGTCCCAAACTTATGGGGTTGTTTTGAGGCCCTAAACAACGATTTTTGGGCTCGAAAACACCAAGAAAATAGTAAAAGGCACATTCTAGGATAAATAGAATATGTACTCCTCGACTATACCTTTCCAACGGTGTATTGAGTGCCCCAAATGGAGATCATATGCAAAAGTTACGTCCTCGAGAAGTTGATGTATCAACTACCCCCATCGAGGCCCAAAAACCTTTTGGTGTTTCATCTCCTAGGGTTAGGGTTTTGGATGTTTAGGGTTTTATAATTTATGTTTTATGTTAAAAAGGAATTTGGAGCCTCGTTGTACTCATTTTCTTGTGAATGAGCATAGTTGTCACATCACTTCTCAGAGATAAGCTGCCACCATTCAAGCAAGTTTGTTTCAGTCTGTATTTTAAAAGTTTCAATAGGTTCTCTTTATTAATAGAAGTAAAGTTTTATTGTATCTATCTTTGTTTATTTTCTATACATATATATATTCCATTTCATTCCATTTATAAATCTGGATCAAAGAAGGCCATGAATTTTATGGGGGATGAACTATAAATTCTTCAACGTGCCATAACTTGTGATCAAGAAAATCAAATCTGGCGTGAGAGGGATCGTTGGAAAGATGGAAAAGTGCAAAAGATGTTAGTAAAATATTTTTTACTATCTTTACCACTTAAATGTTCAAAAAATTCTAAGAACGGAAGCAGATGCAACTAAGCACAATTGAGGATATTTCCAATGTCTGTGACTCATAGAATTCCTACAACATGAATCTGACTGCTTTAAGAGTCTTCTTAAGTTATGTCTATAATGTTCATATATTTATAATAAATATGTAGGGGAAATTTGAATTGTATTATAACAAAACAAAAGGAGGAGAAATGAAAAGTTGTAATCGAAAAAAAATAAAAATGAACAGTTACAGGAACTGAAGAGTCTCTCTTATTTAATAAACGAGAATTCGTTGTATGAAGAGATGGAATTTGTTCCCATTGTAGTTTAAGATGGTAATATTATCTTTGATTCAATAAAGAGTAGAAGGAATTTCAGGATCATAAGTGTTTGCGACTGTATATGGAACTATTCTACATGGCTTGTTGTTTCATGAGTTTGTTGAATGATTTGTTATATAAATTATTTATGTACATGTTATTTAAGAGGCTTTTGCATTTATGATTTCTAATGGGTACAGTGATGGTGTTGCAAGTGTAATATGTAACTATTTACATTTATATATGTTGCATTATTTCTTTCATATATTGTTGCATTATTGTTTATAATGAACTACTTCTCCAACCAATGATATCATCCTTTATTGTATCCATCTTTTATAATTGATCCTACATGATAGGTTAGAAATAGTTAGATTAGATAGTTTCTATTTATTTAATAAGATTAGATTTAGAATTAATTAGAATTATTTGGGGAACAATATACAATATTTCCCTTTTTCTTTTAATTCATAGTGGCAACCAAGCCCACATACTACTTGGAATTTTTCATCCCAAATGAGAGTGAGTCTAATTGGGACCCACCATTGAGTATTTTCCCTTACCTACTTGATAGGCCATTTGAACCCGTCAACATGAACCAACAACACAAAAATAAAGAAACAACAACAACAATGAGATGTAAACCCCAAATAACCCACAGACAGGGTTTAAATAGCAAATATTCCCAAGACACGGCGTGGTCCCCCCAAGAGACTCACACAACCCCTCATTCTCCCCCCAACACAAACATGGGTAAACAAAATAATTAATAAAAGGATTATCCCCTCAGTCTTCTCTCTCTTGTAATCATAGCCCCATATAACTCTTGTCCTTGTCTGTCTTGCAACCAACAATGTATTTTATTATTAAAAGTATTCAAATACATTAATAATTCGTGACTCGAAACTAGGGTATTACATTTACCTTTCGATCCTTCACTTAAACCTTGATTTGGAATAATGCATTTTTGTCTCCACTAGCCCTTGGCTATTGCAATATACTGTAGGTTATGGATTCATCCACATTGGAGATTTTTTCTACCACTATTTCATTTATCTTGGAGTCTTCATTGCTCATTTCTTGGACTTGTACCACTTTGGATGCAATTTCAAATGAAGTTTACATCACTTCTCATCCATGTATCCATCCACGTCATAGTGTTTGTAATGGCTATTAGGATCTCTCCTTTTTTGGACTATGGCTACAATATTATTTAATTTTTTTCATATTGGTCTCTTCTTGGCCCCTTTGTAGTTTGCCCATTTGGAATTCCAACTCAATGTAGAGAGCTTTCTTGCTCACTTCATCTATTATTTTCACACTAGGAAGTTATAATTTCCTTCAAATATGGTTGAATAGTTATCCATGGTACTTCACTACCATCCTCAACGTTTCCAAAGAGATACCCATCCTAATGGGTCGCTTCTAGGATTCCAACATGTATTCTTGTATGCCTTGTCCCTATTCTTGTTTGAGCTATGGCCATTTCATGAACCACTCCTCTTTGTAGCCTGTGGGATAGAATTGTGATTTCAACAATGGCTTGAAATCCTCCCAAGATTAATGATGAATGGATACCAACCAACAATACACTTTATGTGTTACAATTATTCAACCCAGCAATGATAATATTGCATCTTCTCTTCAATACATATTCAAGACAAGATACATATTTTTTTATATTAATATACATAAGGTTGTAGCTATATGCCAATGCACATGGCTTGAATTAAGTGTATGGATGTAACTTCTCCTTAATTCAATTAGCTTGGAAATCATAGGGGAGTGTTGTAGGAAGTGGTTTACTCATCACCCAAGTTGATATTGCAAGCCAACAAACATAGAAAACACATTTTAATGTTCATGTTTACCCATGATTAAAATGATTTGTTGGTTGTAGTCATATGGTTAAATAAAGAATTCCCAATTACTCTCAATGAGAGATTCAGTAAGACAACAATAGTGCTATGATGCCAACCAACAATTAAATTGAAAGAGAAATCAAATTATAGGTAGTATGTATGTGTTGTGTATGTTTATAGTTTTTTTTTAAACCAACTCACCAAGGAAAATACCTTGAGTATAGGTGTTAAAGAAATATTTGAATTTAAGGAAAACTAAGCCAACAATTATAGGAATGAGTAATAGTGTTCTAGCATAGTGTACATAGTAAACCAATAATACATTAAACCCATAGTCAAACAAGTGTCAACATAGTGATAAATTACAATGATTTTAGTGATGTGGTAGTTAATGGGTATTAAATTCACAGTGTTGGAATTAATTAACACTAGAACTAAGAAAGCATATAGATAATCACATGCATAAAATAATTAAACACAACATAGACATAAATATTACCTTGGATAAAACTTGAAGGAAAAATTGTAGCATCGAATGGCTTTCCTAGCCTTTATTTCTCAACAATTATAGAATTACAATGGTGGTTTGGCTCTCTAGAGAATTACAGATTACAAACTTAGAATTTTTCTTAGCAAACGCTCTCTTCTCTACCAAAGAACCTCTTCTTCAATACCATGCAAAATTTTATATGTAGAATTGACTTTCTAGGAGCAGTTGGAATGCCAAGCATCCCCAACTCTTCATCTCCCTAACTCCAACACTCTTGTTGGGTATGTATTATATTCTTTGCATGAATAGAAAAGATTTTTTTTCCTCGGGAAACATGTCTCATTTTTTGCCTCGATTTTTGTGTCCATTATTGGGTGGTTTTTCGGCACATGGTTTTTTTTTATGGTTTTCTATTTTCAGTTAAGGAATTAGGGTTGTTGACTAATCCAGGTCATTGGGTTAGGTTTTTGGATGTCACTGGATCCTATATGTATATTGTATTGTAAACAATGTATGGTGTGAATGAATATAGAATATGTTGGTTTTCCCGGTTTGGRTTTACAGGGGAAAAATCTTTGTGTAATGTGTGTATTTTCCATTGTAYATTTTCTAATCATTTACTGAAAATGTGTTTGTAGTAAATAATTGTACAAGTTTAAAATACACATTTGGTATCAGAGAAATTATTAGCTTCAGGGGGATGCCTTTGTGGTCAAGGGTTTGGCTCAAKATTGTGATAAGCCTTGTTACAATGGAATATTTGCRGTATTGATTATTTAGGTGAAGATAAATGGCGAGTCGTTCGAAAATGGAGATCGAGAAGTTTAATGGGAAAAGTTTTGAGATTTGGAAGMTCAATATGGAATATATGTTGGTGGATRGAGATCAGTGGATCGTGGTGGATCCAGGTACTGCACCTACAAGAATTTCAACAGATGACTRGAAAAAGTTGGATCRGAAGGTGAAGAGCACAATCTAACTATGTCTCTCAAATTCAGTATTATTGAATGTGTCAGAGGAATCTATAGCCAAGGATTTATGGGATAAGTTGGGGAAGTTGTATCAGTCTAAGTCCCTAGTAAATAAAMTATTCCTGAGAAAGAAGTTGTATAACCTAAGGATGAGAGATGGAGASTCAATGGAAGAGCATTTGAACACCTTCAATACTGTGGTAAGTCAGTTAGTATATGTTGAGATTAAAATTTTAGATGAAGACAAGTGCATCAGTTTACTGTTCTCTTTACTAGACTCGTGGGATAGTCTAGTTGTGGCCATAGGTAGTAATACAACTGCCTTGAAGTTTGATGAAGTGGTCTCATCCTTGTTGTCAGAGGATATGAGATAGAATAACATGGAAGGACAGAGCATAGATGCATTATTTGCAAGAGGATGCTCCCAGAAAAGAAATATATCTAAGTCCTCAAGTGGGAGATCTAAGTCTAAGGCTAGATCTAAATATACCAAAAAGTTTGTTAAGGTATGTTGGAGATGTGTAAAAGAAGGGCACTACAAGAAGTAATGTAGATCAAAAGTTGAGAAAAATAAGGGATCTAAAGAAGCTCTTTCTACAAAAGAAAAGATCTTCAAGGAAGGAGGGGATGTGTACTTGGCTTCTTCAAGCACACATGCAGATCATGAGACATGGTTGGTTGACTCGGGTGCATCCTTTCATATGACTCCCCATAGGGAGTGGTTCTGTGAATATGAAAGGTATGATGGAGTTAATGTTTTATTAGGTGATGACTTGACAACCATAATCATAGGACGAGAAAAAGTCAAGTTGAGGCTCATAGATGGAGCGATTAGAGAACTACTTGGTGTTCTTCACATCCCAAGATTGGATGGAAATTTGATTTCTGTAAGAAAAATGGATGATGCATGGGTAAGAACAATATTTGAAAAGGAAACATGTAGGATGGTTCAAGGAACAATGGTGTTGTTGAAGGGAGTTCGGTTTGGAACTTTGCATAATATGCAAGGAAGCACTATTAATGATGGGTGTTATAGTTCCATTTCTCTTGATATTGGAGTTGAAGAAGAAAAAACCCCTATAGTCTCTGGATAAAAGGTTATGTTGTGGCATCAAAGACTAGGGAATATCAGAGAGAAGGGTCTTCGACTACTACACGGTAAAGGTATGTTTGAAGGTATGTCTAGCTACTCTCTAGATTTTGATTTCTGTGAGCATTGTGTATATGGGAAGAAGAATCAGATAAGATTCCCCTTTGGTGCAACAATGGAAGAAGGAATTTTACATCTAGTTCACAATGATGTGTTTGGACCTATGTCGGTTCCATAATTTGGAAAATTTGTGTACTACATCTCATTTATAGATGAATTCTTGAGGAATACTTGGATATATTTCCTTAGGAACAAATATGAAGTCTTTGACAGGTTTAAAGAGTTTAAGGCTCTTGTTGAGAATCAAATAGAGAAAATAATTAAGGAGTTGAGGATAGATAATGGTGGAGAGTTCTACGGGAATAAATTTGAAGAATTTTGTAAGAAGTGTGATATATCAAGGAAGAAGACTACTCCATATACACCTCAGCAGAATGGAGTGTTGTTGCAGAAAGGATGAACATGACGTTGATGGAAAAAGCAAGGTGCATGCTCAATGGTGTCGGGTTAGAGAAATAATTTTTGGCAGAGGCAATGGGTATTGCATGTTACTTGGTCAATAGATCACCCTTGTCAACAATGGATGACAAGACTCCACAAGAGGTAGGGACTGGTAAGAAATATTCTCTCACACATCTCAAGGTATTTGGTTGTGAGGCTTATGTTTATGTTCCAAAGGAAAACAAGAGTAAGCTAGATAAGAAGGATGAAAAGTTTATCTTTATTGGGTATAAAGATGGTCTTAAAGGTTATAAGTTTTGGAACCCAGAAACTAAGAAGGTTGTCTATAGCCGAGATGTGATATTTAGATAAATAAAAGATGTTGTCAAACATGATGTCCTACCAAGTAAGGAAGAACCAGATAAAATAGAGTTTGATTTAAAGGATGATGAATTAGACTCTATAGAAGAACATGAATCAAAATAAGAAGATCCTCATACTCCAGTATTGAAGAGATTGGTTGGGGAAAGAAGGAAACTGGAAATGTATATTCCATCTAATTTCTGTTCAAATTTTTCTTTTTCTATTAATGATGATGATCCTAGAACTGTTAGGGAGGTAGTGGATTCATAGGATGGAAAACTCTGGAAAAAGGCCATGGATGAAGAAATGGAAGCCTTGGATAAGAATGAGGCTTGGGATTTAGTGGAGTTTCCAACTGGAAGAAATCCCATTGGAATTTGTTAGCACTGAGAGTCACCCTCAGATTGCAAGAGGATAAGTCTAGTACCCATCAAAATGTTTGTGGAGGTAGGTTTATGAATGGAGGGAAAGTGGAAAAAGATCAGTATGAGAATGTTTTAACATAGAATATGGACAATCAATGCATAGGGAAATGAGGTCCTGATTAACTTCAGTCAGTGGTTTAAGGTTAAAGGTGAGCAAAAGGAAGACTTAGTGAGAAAGGTGGACAAGTCTGCCATGGGCATCCGGCCTTCAAGCGGCTTGGTGAAGAAAAACTTAGGCACAAGAGAACTCTTGAACTTAAGTTTTAGACACTGAAATATATCACAACAACATAATAATCAAACCTCCATTGCTATGTGACTACAAAAACTCTTCTAGATCCTCCATGCACAAGAATTTTAGCATAAGAAGAAACAAGGTAATAAAGAAAATACTAAAACTAGTCACAACAGTATTATAATCAAACCTACATTACAATACAACTACAACCCTTGTTTGGATCCTCCATGCACGAGTGTTTCAATGCAGATTAAACAAGATGATGAAATAAACTAACTTCTATTAATGCGAAAGTCTCATGTGTCATGAAAAAACAAAGAACAACTCTGTTATCAAAATATTACAAAATAGGGAGCTCTGCTCAACCAGTTGACGACCCTAACAAAATATTGAACTGGTCTATTTATACTCATATCAGTCCACAACTACCAAGAATGTGATCTAGCCATCTCATTCAAGGATTTATGTATGTGCATCCTTCTGTCAGACTATGAGTGTATCCTTCTGTCAAACGCGAGCTCATATCAGCATGGGCCTGCAGGAAAAACTGTCCATAGGGGTACCTCAGGCTGACAATTTTGTCTCCATGGCCAGACCCTCCATGCCTTCTATTTATGGAGTGAGTTGAGGTTTCAACCACCAATCCTTTTTCATTAACTATTTTTTTTCTCGGGATTTCAATGAGGCTTAATGCCTAGGGGGAGACCATGTGCTTCTCTCATATTTTTCATTTTATAAGCATGTGAATGCACAATTCACCACCTTCCTCCACGTAGCTTTTTTATTGTACCACATTTTTTATTGTGGGATCTCTAAAGGATTTTAACGCTCGAGCAAGTTGCATCCCTGCAATGAAGCATGGTCATTGATCTAGTCGCATTCCGCGATCTGGGAATCCCTGCCAATTTAGCACCCCCACTAAAGTTTATCCGCCTGCCAACTTTATGATCATTCTAACCACGCTTGGAGATGGTGCTAATTTTGGCGATGAACAAGAACACTTCCCATATGATGATCTGACATGGTGGTTTGACGTCACTAAGCTGACGTGTCATGAAAAGAGAGGTGACACGCATCGACACCAGATGGATTCCATGTTTCATGACAGATGAGAGTGCCACATGTATGAACTGATGATTGCCACATACTTTGACACTTCAGAGCTCGAGGGTGGTTTGCATGTAGAGATAGAGCTCCGAAGTGAATGATGATCACTGATATGAGGAGGAGACGCAACAGGGATCGATGGAGTTTGGGAGAAAACACTCCGGATGAAAGCAAGAGGGGAGAAGCTAAAACTCCCAAAGCCCAGATTTTTGAAGTAAATCATGACTGTTCGATGGAGAAGGATGTGTGGTGCTTGATCTTTAACTCCAGGAGAAAACACTCTAGATGAAATTGGGACTGAAGAAATAAAACTCCCGAAGCCCAAATTCCCAAAGTAAATCATGATCGTCTGATGGAGAAGGACGTGTGGTGCTTGATATGCAACTCCAGGGCTTCTGCCTAGCCACTAATCCTCACGCAATTTTGAAATTCCGAATGCACGAGAGCCGCTAATATGAACTGTATATGGGATATTCGCCATTGAAACATGAACATGTATGTTTTCTTGTGTTTCAAGCCTGAAATAGACTACTCTGAATGATGCACTTTGAGCTCATGGTTGTTACCTATGCAGACCAAGGACTTGGTTGTCATGCAACCCCTTGACAACTTTATGTGATAACATAAGAAAATGGGTATTTAAAAACAAGATGAATGAAAAAGGAAAAGTGGAGAAATACAAAGCTCATTTAGTAGCAAAGGGTTATTCCCAGGTTGAGGGAATTGATTTGGGTGATATTTTTTCTCCTGTTGCCAAGTTAACTTCTATTAGATTTGTTTTATCTATTGCTACTGCATTTGATTTTGACTTAGAACATATGGATGTGAAGACAACATTCCTACATGGGGATCTAGAAGAAGAAATACATATGAAGTAGCTAGAAGGATTTGTAGTGAAGGGAAAGAAGGAGCTGGTATACAAGCTGAAAAATTACTTGTATGGTTTAAAAAAATCACCAAGGATGTGGTATAAAAAAATTGATACTTATATACTAGGACTTGGCTTCACAAGAAGAAAAGAGGATGTTTGTGTGTATTTTAAATTAATTGGTGGTCATTTGATTTATTTGGTCTTGTATGTGGATGATATGTTGCTGATAGGAAACAACAATGAGATTATCCGGGATGTGAAAACTCAATTGTCCTCTAAATTTGACATGAAGGATCTCAGTGCTGCAAATTTAATTTTGGGCATGAAAATTAAAAGAGATTGGGAAAGTAGGAAACTCTAGTTAAATCAGAGAAAATATGTCTAGACAATATTGTAGAGGTTTAATATGCAGGAATGTAAACCAGTCAAGGCCCCTATTCATGTTGGTGTAAAGTTATCTACGGATCAGTGTCCCAAGACACAAGAAGAGGAGGACATGTCTTGTGTTCCATATGCCAGTGTAGTTGGTAGTTTGATGTATGCAATGGTCTGTACTAGATTGGACATTACACATGCAGTGGGATTTTTTAGAAGGTATATGTCAAAACAAGGGAAGGTGCATTGGACATCAGTAAAAAGGGTTTTCATGTATTTGCGTGGAACTGCTAGCTATGGATTTTTCTATCAAGGAAGACTGGGATTGGACACAATGTTGGACATACATGACTTTGTGGATGTAGATTGGGCTGGAGATCTGGATCATAAGAGATCTACAAGTAGGTATTTGTTTAACCTATTTGGAGGAGAAATCAGTTGGATGAGCAAAAGACAACCTGTAGTGGCACTTTAAACTACATAAGTTGAATACATGGTAGCCACTCATGCAAGAAATGAAGCAGAATGGTTACAAATATTGTGTTCAGGTATTGGGTTGGAACAACAAGTTGTAAGGATATATTGCGACAATTAGAGTGCAATTTTTCTGGCGAAGAACCCAGCTTATCATTCAAATACAAAACATATTGATGTGCAATATCACTTTGTGAGAGACATGGTTGAAGAAAATAAGGTGTTTTTGATGAAGGTAGACACTTTGTAGAATGTTGTAGATTCATTAAAAAATCTGTGAGCACTGAGAAGTTCTCTTAGTGTAGAGGATCTATGGGCATTGTTGCTCTAGATTGTTGACTATGTAACCCTGTAACCCCCTGTATGCAAAGAAAACAACAAATGGGAGAATGTTGGGTATGTGTTATATTCATGTTGAGAATTTTTTTCCTTGGGATTTCCTTTTTTGCCTCGTTTTTCATGTGACCTCGATTTTTGTGTCCATTGTTGGGAGATTTTTCAGCACATGGGTTTTTGTCGATGGTATTATATTTCCGGTTAAGGAACTATGGTTGTTGACTAATCCAGGTCATTGGGTTAGGGTTTTGGATTCTGTTGGATCCTATATGTATATTGTATTGTAAATAATGTATGGTGTGAATGAATATAGAATATGTTGGTTTTCCCGGTTTGGGTTTACAAAGGAAAAATATTTGTGTAATGTATGTATTTTCCAATGTAACTTTTTTGTTCTTTTACTAAAAATTGTTTGCAGTAAATAATTATACAAGGTTAAAATATACAACTCTTTCCATCTGTCCTTTTGTTGGTATTGCTATATTTCACAACCCCTTTGCTTTATTTGTTTGTTTGTTTTATTTGTTTTTTTAAATTCTTTTGTTCTTTCCTTATCAATGTAGAAATTTGAAGGTGAGAAATAATGGATTGAACCAGTGTGGATCTCTTCACATTATCAACCACATCTCTCGAGCTTTCCATCAACTTTATAGCCTCAAGATTTTCTTTTTTAACCAATCTTTTGGTTTTGTTGAGTTTTCTTCATTGAGTTGAGCCATTAAGTCCATTTAATGATTTTGCAGATCCATTTCAGATAAATTACATATCAAAACTTTTATATTGTCGTATGTTTTTATTACAAAATTTATTTCCTTATATGACTCTTTACGTGCATATGACCAACAAATTTTGTTACAAAATCATTGGATCCATTCTAGTCACTTTTCTACTCTCTTTTTGTTGTCAATATAGGTGTCCCTAATAGTTTCAGATGGAAAAAGGATGACTTGTTAACTTCTCTCTGGGATATGATGCTACCACATCCTTGATGATTAAAATGTTTAAGTGAAGAAGAGTTGGTGACATCCCAAAATTATTTCTAATCTCTATAGTTTTATTTTTGTTTCATGGCTTAATGGTAATGAAATATGTAGTTTTATCCCTATTATTTTGTTATTGATATAGGTGGGTTTGTTGAATGAAGAAGGTTTTTTAGACTTGATGCTTCTGGTAATGAGTGAAAAACTTCACTAATTAGTCTAAAGATAAAGAAATATAGATTTGAAAAAAGAAAACTATGTCAAGAAGACACATAATAAGAAAATTTCATGGCACAAATACTTGTCTTCTTTATTCATTCCTTTTTTTCTTTTATAAAGAATATAGATTTTGGGAAGTTGTTTTCTTTCCTAAAAGAAAGGAATAGACTTGGTAATTCCATGTACATTCCATTTTTACCATTGAAACTTACTACTTATTACATCGTGAAAAATGATTTCAACACTTTTCTAAATTATCCTAGTTGGTAATCACTTTGAACAAGTGTGAATGTCAATCATGTCTTTGTACACAAGATAAATTTATCTCCATTCATGGCTTTTGTTAATTCATCCACTACATTATCCTTTGATTTTCAATTTGTTAATTTCACCACACCTACTTCGCCCATTTCCCTGACAAACTAGTACTTCACATCAATATGCTTACTCTAGGAATTATAGGTTGGCTTATTGGCCATTGAAATGACACCTAGGTATTGCATTCCATTTCCAAACTAACCAATTTGATACCAATACTATTGCATAATCTTAATAAAACATCAATTTCATCATATTGGGGGATTTTTGAAGTAAAAAATGGGCCTCAAGAAAAAAAATGCACTATCAAAATCAACTTTAAAAGAACCAATAAGATTCAAGGTGATGATGTCAACCATAAGGGTAAATATTTTTGGAGGGAAAGGAAGAAAACTGTTTTTTTTAATCATATTCTTAGAATTATAGGTTGGCTTTTTTACCATTGCAATGAGACACAAGTATTGCATTCTATTTTCCAAACTAACCTATTTGATACCAATATTATTGCATAATCTTAATAAAGCATCAATTTCATCATATTAGGGGAATTTTGAAGTAAAATTTGGGCCTGAAGACAAAATGTACTATCAATATCAAATTTAAAAGAACCAATATGATTCAAGATGATGATATCAATTTTTGGAGCAAAAGGAAGAAAACTATTTTTTTAAATCAAAATTTCATCTTATCTATTTATAGTTTTTTTTGTTTTTTTTTTAATATATAAATTATATATATGTATTTCCAGTTTATCTCACTACATGTCTCTCAAGAGCATGGAAAGTGGGTACTCGTTGGATGCAGAAATTAATTCCACATCCAACCAGTGCCCACACTTGAAATTTGAGTTAACTTTTAAGGAGATAAGTCAAAAATACGATTAGAAATAGTTTTCTTTCTTTCCCTTTGAAAATTCAGAACTCTTCTTTTATTATTTTCCTTAGGAGGCACATTTTAGACCTCAAATTTCGCCTAATTAGTAAATTTAGACTAATGAATAAGAATCCAGACTAAGAAAGTGCGAATTTTGATTTTGAAAGTGTGAATATTGGTGTTTCTAAAGTGCAAAATTGGATTCCAAAAGTGTGAATATTGGGTTTTGGAAATGTGAATTTTGATTCCAAAAGTGTGAATTTTTAAATCTGAAAATGTCAATTTTAATTATGAAATTGTGAATTTCAATTCCAAAAGTGTTAATATCAAATTGCTACAATGTATATTTGGATCCAAATTATATTGAGAACGACATGAGGGAAGAGATATAACAAGGAAACACACAGAGATATTGCAAGAAACAAACTAATACAGTTAAACTCAGATTTTATTAATTATTATCTGGAATACAAAAGATTGTAAATGCGCACACAAGCTAGCTAGAATGGTGGTAGCTTATCTTTGAAGAGAGAGATGTGTTGGCTACACTCATTTGAAAGAATTTGACTACAAAGAGGACGAAAATGAATTTTAACATAAAGCATCAATGAGAAAATCCTAAACATTAAAAATCCTAACCCTAGAAGATGAAACACCAAAAGGTTTGTGGGCCCTGATGTGGTTAGTTGATACATCAACTTCCTGGAGTCACAACTTTTGCATACGATATCTGTTTGGGATGCTTGGTAATCCGTCAGAAAGGTCTAGTTGAGAAGTGCACATTTCACATAACCTATCATATTCCTTCAACTACATGGTAGCCAATGTCGTGCCAAAAAAACATCATTTAGGGCCTCAAAATGACCTTGGAAGTTTGTGACACAAAAAACTGTAGAAAAAGTATCAAGATGTGGAACCATTTTGAATTAATGGAATAGGTGGGTGGAAACCAGTATCCACCTGGATCAGTCCTCCCCCTTGGTAAGAAATGGTCCCCATTGTGTCAAGTTCCTCCATAATATGGGGAAACTTCTGCTAAATTTGACTCCTGGTGAGCCACTTGCCCAAATGAAGAAGTTTCCCTACTTTGATGACCTGATAGAGTTGGATGTCCTCCTAGAAAGTTCCCTTCATATTGATGTCCATGATCTGATCAACTATCGTATGTTCAATGTAGTCAGGAATGATTTCTTTAGGAGCCAAGTGCTCAACTGCGTCCGAAGTGTCCAAGAGAGGTGGAAAATATGGTCCAATAAGTTCCACATTAAATATGACGTGCAAGCCAAGGAAAGGGGGAATAATTAATTCAAAATCATTCTCACCCACAACCTTGGTGATGGTGTAAGGCTTGTGTCAGAGTGGGAAGAGATTATGATGGGGTCCTTTGAGGTTCTCTTTCTTCAAATGCAACCATACCTTATCTCCCATGTGAAACTTGTGTGGCACTAGATACTAATCGTGGTGCTTCTTTTACTTGGAATTGTCTTTCTGCAAAATATCATGAAATTCTTGTTGGATGTGTTGGATTTGTTCAACAAATTTGGTTGCTTGATCAACCTTGGTATGAACATATGAGGACTCTTCATGTGCAGTTGCAATGGGAAGATATACGTCAATGGGGGCTAATGGTTGGAACCCCAAGCACACATAAAAAGGGATGTGGACAATAGAGTTGTGCATGGCTCTGTTGTAGCTATGTTGAACATAAGGAAGGCTCCCATCCCATGTGCATGGATGTTTTCACGACCCACTCAACTATGGCTAAAACTGTTTGTATCTGGGAAATAACATCAATGCCACCACGATGACATCACAATCATGACCCCACCATCTACCCATGGCACCCACATGGCACTGCCATGTCATCAAAGTATTTGTTTCATGGGTGTGTTTGGAACCTTGGGCCTTAATTATGCTATCTAGTGGGGATAAAAGTGTTTGTTGCGGGATTATTATACCCACTAAGGTGTAACATGTTGTCTCGAGACATCAATTAAACATGAATAGACAAGATATATTGGAAGGGACAAGGATTAATGGATGAACATAGTGAAGATTAAAAGTTCTCATGATGTGGGCAAGCTGGACAGTACCTGACACAAATCAATTGTGCGACTAAATAGGCTATGATCGAAACTTAAGTCAGAATTTAGTTAATGTGATCAGTGACATCCTATGATGGTCGGTCCTGACCAGTACTACCATATCCCATATTTACTCCTTTGTACAGTGAAGGGAAACTAGTCCATGGCATTATAATTAGCCCAATTATCCGCAGTTTAAATGTTCTATGTTTTTTTCTCTTTTCCAGTGATATTATCTATTTAATTTTTCTCAAAATTTAGGAGAAATTGTTGGATCTGCATATTTGAGTGGTTAAATCTGTATAATCCGAGTGAACAAAGAGTTTTTGAGGATTATATTTTAATATGAAAACTGCATTAGGTATAAAACTTATTACTCAATGTTTCAATCCCATAGTTGGGATCATCTTCAGGAGTATGTTAAGCTCATCAATTGACAATTCATATTTTTTCTTTAAATAATAATAATAATCCATGTCTTATTAATGAAGTTGACCTTATATGTTTGGATTATTATTACTATTTCTCATGAGATTGTGCAATATAGGTTTCCAGGCTTCACTAATTTTTAATCCTTCATCCCTATTTAGGTTTTTCCTTTCTAGCTCAATTTATATGGCCTCCCTTATCTTCCTTTCCCCATAGTGTTCCATTTTAGCGATGAATTTAATATTCTCAATTCATATGTGGTGCCCTGCTTCTTGGGAGTATTCTGCCAGGGCCTCTTTTTTACTTCGATTATGTCTAATGTTAGTGCAATGTTCTTTGAGTCTAACTTAAAAGGATCTCCCTGTCTTACCAATATATTGTTTCCCACATGAGAAGGGGATTACATATACACCACTTTGTAGTCTAGGGTTTATGGTATCCTCTGCATGGTCCAACATCTTCCTTAATGTGCCGATAGGGGAGAATGATACCTTGATATTGCCTTTTCTTAAATTTTTTGCAATTTTTTCTATAGTCCCTGTAATGTATGGAAGGTTTATGTTTCAATCTCCCTCCTCATTTTTATTGCAACTGTTCCAATGTTCTCTTCTTTCCTTAAGACTACCCTGTTAAATTGCTTTTCATAATAACCATTTCTTTTAACATGGTAGTCTTAAAGAAAAAAGATGAATTGCCAATTGATGAGCTTAACATACTCCTAAAAATGATCCCAGCTATGGGATTGAAAAGTTGAGTAATAAGTTTCATAACTAATGCACTTTTACTATTAAGATCTAACTCTCTACTGCGTAAGTAATAAAAAAATAGTTTTTGAGGATGTTGAATCCATGTATGCATTCAAAAATGCAATTTAAACAACATTAAATTGTGATTTATCCCATATTTAGATCATCGTATTTAAGTGAAAAATGACAAAATGTAGAACGTTTAGACTATGTCACCATGGGGGAAACTTGGGAAGGATTCAGGTGGCCAAATAAGAGGTCACGGTACTACACCCATATGTGGATGGTTCCACGAATAAAGAAGAAGCATGTTGCATCAACGTCGATAGTTCAAGAGGCCCCAAGACAAAGAAAGGGTCTCCAACAGTAGTGGGACAATCAAAGGAAAAGGAGCACATCTTGAGGGGAGGAATCGATGATGCCAACACTGATGAGGGATTGAGATAGTACAAGGGGACAAGAGACAAATTAGTTCATTAGAAGGACCATGTTCAAATTGGTTGGGACAAATGGGCATTGAAGGTGTTTCACCCAGGTATATGATACTGTGGCAATTTCTTCGCAACAACACCATAACTCATGGTGAACATATACTTGGTTTCATCAATATTGTCCATCCCCACCATAATTTTCTACCTCAAGTTGGTCTGCAATACATCATCAATCATTAACCATCACTTTCATTTCTCTCTTCCCGCCTACTAGTGCACCCTCCATATCCATACTTCACTACATATCTTCCATTAGACTCTTCGGTGAACTAACAAGTTTGGAACCCATTTGAACTATAATATTCTTCAATACCACCCCACAGTGTGAATCTAGTGAATGGATAAAACACCCTTCTAAGTATTGATTGCGGTGGATGACTAGTTACAATAAGGTGGAGTGTGCCTTAAGTAAGCATCGCCATAGAGATGTAACAACTAGCTCTAGGACCTATGAATACATGTAAAACTAGTTATGATCTAAAAATGTAACTGGCCTATGGGTCGAGGTGGTTCCCATGGGGAACTTAATATATAAGGTTTTAAGTAGAGAGATAAGAAATGAGAGGCTTGTTAGAGATACCTTAAGAGGAATCTTCAAAGAGAAGAAAGTTGTAGAATATGTATTACACTTTCCCAGTTTTGTAATGGAGACTGTAATTGTGATGTCTGTCATGTAAAGATCCTACTATTATGAGGAAGTAATGGAGGATCAATAATGTTTTAACTCATATTTTTCTTATATGTGATGCTTGTTGTGATCTTTAGTGTTTATCTGCAATCTTTAAGGGATCTTTAATGCATCTTTATAATAATGTTTGAATCTACATACATGGAATTATATTACAAGTTTTTTTTTCTAAGACAAAAACCATTGTATTGATATTTATAGTGGAAATCAAATACACATTAACGATCCATTTGAATTTTAACGTTAGCATCTATTGCCTTTATAAACTACCTCTATCAGATGATACTATAGCTCCATTAATTGTTTTCTAAGTTTTAAGATGGATTTAGATATATGGTAAGTTTACCTATGTCATCTAAAGTGCAATTGAAGAACAAGAGAGGTTTCTTTCATGCACCTAGATTTGGGATTTCATGTGAATTTGAAGGAAAATATGCCTTAGAGTAAAATGCATGCCCTAGTCTCAATTTTGACCCAATGGAGTAGTTCAATTTGCAAAAGGTGTAGTTTGTGATATTACTCATGTCTATAGCATTATATTGGAATTTGGTGAAGGGTGAAATACACATTTTGGTTTGGGGTTACATGCTTGAACTAATATGTATTGTTACATATACAACTCTGAAATTATTTATAGTTATAGATGATAGAATAATGATTCCACAAGTGAAATATTGTGGTTGTGGACTATTGTTGTATATGAAGATACCCAATAGAGTATTTATGCAAGAATGCATGTATATTACGGTTTAAAACTAGGGTTGCATATAATTTGTCGTTGCTAAAGGTAAATAGACTGCTTAGAATTTTTGTTGTTCCATTCAGGACCAACCACCTTAATATTAGGTAGGGAAAAACAAATATAATTGGTACATAATTCAGCCAATTCCCACTTCAGTATGAAAATTTTGAAAATCAATGTTTAATGAAAATTCAAAAATTTGACCTCTTTTACTTGAGGTTTACGATATTGATTTCCCATAAAATTTGAACCTTATGAGTGAATATAAAATATTATTTGTAGTAGAATATATTTCACTTCTGTAAAACCAAAATCACTAGGTAACCCAAGAAAATGAAAACTCAAACAATGTGCTTTGTTGGTGGGTTTTAGTCACAAGGGTGGTTAAACCCCTCTTAAGCTCAATAGTTGTGGGTTGAGCCTCAAGACAAATGGTGATGAATTTAAACCAAACCCTAGAACTATTTGCGTATATTAAATCCTACTTTAGATAATATATAAAAATCCAAAGCATGAAATGAAAGATACCTAACATGAAATTATGCACATTATGCACATTGTCCTTGTAAATTTCATGAAAACAAGGTATTGAGGAAAATGCATGCCCTGTTAGGGAAAAATGAAGGATGTATATATGTTGTTGTGTCCCCAAAATTTGGTGAAGGGTGAAATATACATTTTGGTTTGGGGTTAGATGCATGAACTAATATGTATTGTTGCATATACAACTCATAAATTCTTTATAGTGATAGATGATATATCAATGATTCCATTAGTGAAATATTTTTGTGTGGACTGTTGTTGTATATGAACATACCCATTAGGGTATTTATGCAAGAATGCTTTCATATTACAGTTTAAGGCTATGTATATATAAATATGCAATATTTGGAATATATATATATATATATATATATATATATATATATATCGAGAGAGAGAGAGCTATGTACTAACTAACACTTAGCACA
>ML806434.1:146926-158244 GCA_009831015.1 Picea engelmannii
CAACAGAATGGGGATCCTACTAGTACAAAATCATACCTTTTGGACTGAAAATGCACCAACAATTTTCTCCAGAGTAGTCATTGTCGCCTTCAAAAAATTCATCCATTATTTTCTAGAGGTATATTTGGATGATTGGACAGTGTAAATCTTGTTGAAGGATCATATCGAGGTGTTGAGACTAATGTTAGAAAGATGAAGGAAATGCCAAATATACTTGAACATTAAGAAATGTATATTCGACACACCCTTCAAAATTCTATTGGGTCACATAGTATGCAAACAAGGTTTGATCACGGATCTTGCAAAGATTACAGTAATTGTGAACTTACCACCATCGAAATTAGTGCGCCAATTGTGAGCCCCATTGGAACATACATGGTATTACAAAACAATTATCAAGGGGTATGCGCAGATCACTACACTGATGGAGAAATTGCTCAAGAAGGATACTAAATTCAACAAAGATTGGACACCCTGAAGGAGAATATGGTCACAACACACATCTTAGTCTTTCCATATTGGGAGAAGACATTCCATGTGCATGTAGATGCATCAGCCATATCCTGGGAGCTATTCTGGCACAACCAGGAGTAGGGGATTTGAACCATCCCATATCATTTGCAAGCAAAACATTGTCAGAATCTGAGAAGAAATACAACACTACAGAGTGAGAAGGTCTGACAATGGTGTATGCACTTCAAAATTTCAGGAATTACCGACTTGGAAAACATTTTAAGATGTTCACAGATCATTCAACCCTTAAGTACCTAGTCAACAAGCCAGTGTTGGGGGGAGGAGAATCTACTGATGGTTACCGTTGTTTCAAGAATTTGACTTTGAAGTCATAGTCAAACCAGAGAAGCTGAATGCAGGACCTGATCACTTGTCAAGGGTCACCAATGACGAGGATCATACAAACTTAGAGGATACCTTCCTTGATGCGCAGTTATTTTCAGTTCAGGTCGCGGATGATTATTTTGCTAACATTATTGAATATTTAAGTACAGGGACTGGGCCATAGGAATTTAACACCGTACAAAGGAAGAATCTGGTTGTCCGAGCAGTCGACTACCATTTGATCACAGGGAAATTATATAAAATGGGGGCAGACAACATCTTGAGAAGGTGCACACTGGAACATGAAAGGCCTAGGATATTGGTAGAAGCCCATGAAGGAATATCAGGAGGACACTATGCAGGAAAAGCTACCACACAGAAGGTACTACATGAAATATTGTGGTGGCCAACTATTCATCGATATGCAAAGGAATACTGATAACAATTCGATGTTTGTCAGAGGGTTGGAAAATTAGACAGACGGGATGAGATGCCCTTACACCCACAAGTAACGCTACAAGTGTTTGACAAATGGGCTATCGATTTTTTGGGGCCAATTCACCCACCCACAAGAATATCAAGCACACGATACATCATTACTGCGATGGAATACCTCTCAAGATGGGTAGAGGCAACACTAGTTAAAGATTGCAGCGCAGAGAAAAAAACACACTTCCTATTTGAACATGTGCTCACCAGATTTGGATGCCCAAGGATTCTGATGAGTGACCAAGGCACTCACTTTATCAAAAACACTATCATATCTTTGACCAAACAATTTGAGGTCTACCATCATAAAAGTACAACATACCATCCTTAGTTAAATGGAACAGTGGAAACCTTCAACAAGATTCTAGAGAATTCCCTAACCAAGATTTGCAATGTCAATAGGGACAACTGTGATTCAAAGATACCAGCAGTATTATGGGAATATAGAACTACCTGTAAAAATATGATAGGGGAGACACCATGTAGGTTGGTGTATGGACAAGACGCAGTAGTGCCATTATAATTCTTGGTACCAAGTCTACGTGTCGCAACAATTACAAACATGATAGAGAGAGGCATAGTACAAGAAAGGTTAAGTCAGCTGATGAGCATGGAAGAAGATAATATTCTAGCAAGATTTCACCAAGAAGTACAGAAAGCAAGGGAAAACTATTGTCATGACTGACATATCAAGAGAAAAGGTTTCAAGGAAGGAGAGCTACTCCTATTGTATGACAACAAGTTTTTTCAACATCTAGGAAAGTTCACAATGCATTGGGTGGGACCATATGAGGTCAAGAATGTCATAGACAAAGGAGATGTACAGTTGAAGGATTTGGAAGGAACAAATTTGAGGGGCATGATCAATGGGAGTCGACTGAAGTTGTACAAGGAAAATCAACCACCCACAACTTGAAAGTTACCGTGAAGTAGTTAAAAAAAAATAAAAAAATATGTGCGCGCAGGTGTGCAAATCAGTACGACGAAAAGGAAAAGAGTATGTGTGCACAAGTCATTGATTCGGCGCAATGAAATAAGGATAATGTTCCAGAAACAAATGGTATAGAAGCCAAGGACTCTGCACGCTCAAAAATCCCAGCGCGCTAGAAAAAGGACCAACGGTCGTAAAGAGCGACAATTCGAAAAATGACGGTTGTGGAATTCAGGCGCCAACTGGTAGCGGCGGTTGAAATTGTGACAGTCCATACTCAGCGGTAAGGAAAGGGAAAACTTTGAAAACATGGCACACAGGAAAACAGTGAACACGTACAACGATACCATGCACAAGACACACCACCAAAAGTGAAAAAGGGACAATTGTCGATGCAGAATAGTTGTCACTTCGTCGTCCCACTATAAAGTCAGGAAAAGGGGGGGAAATCAAATCATTGTGTCAATTGATAAGGAGAAGAATGCAGAGCCAATTGAAAGAGAGATAAAGCGAAAATTAGACTGAGCATTCATCAAGTTCGCAGATTTATAGCCTAGACCCCATCACAATGTCACCACCCCGAGTTAGAGAGCCAAGCAAGGCCAACAGGAACACCCGAAGTACTTCTCGCGTGACCAACGCAAAGGAGAAAGAGGTACTGCTAGTAGTGGATGTGGATGAGCTCCACACACTAGAGTACGAAACAAACCCAGTGACAATGGATGATGAACAAAACCCAACGCAGGAGGTCGGGCAGATGGAGGAGGACACGGAGAAAACTGAGTCTGACACCTCGAGGGGACAAGGGCCATGACAGGTCGAGCAGGCCACAAGTTCAATGCCACATAGCCATGAACTAGAGGTAGGAAATGAAACAATACCCAAGGGTGTACTAGAGGTGGGGCCCCCATCCCCACAAGCCAAACAGAAGGGCCAAGCTGAGAGAAATGCACACGGAGGGTCACTGCCACAAGTAGAAGGGACTCTGGTTCTTCCAAATATTCTGAGCGCGGTGCACATCGATGATGACATGGTCTATGGAGTGACTTTCATCAAGTACTCAGACCATGATGTGGAAGATGTCACTAAATTTTCATACCTGGTGTCCCATATTTACCTAGAAAGCATGGGAGAAGGCTCATCAGGCATGCCACTTTTAGAGTCGATGCAGTGGATTCTGGGGCTATATAACATTGGCATCATGAACTTACTATATTCCACACACTTTGGGAGGGGAAAGCATATCAACACCTACGTCAAGAAACTGCTTGCATGAGTGCCTGGTGGAATCTTATGGATGTCTAGGCTGATGCCTATCACTGTGGACCTCATCGCAGGAATCACGGGGCTACCCACAAATGGGGAAAAGCCAGAGTAGTTCATGAAGGATAAGACCAGACCTAAGGCCATCTCGGATGAGATCAAGGCAAAGTATGGCGCAAAGCACAGTAATAGGGGCATCGGGATCAGTGACATCAATGATCCTACAACAAGGTTTTCCACCAGACTCCTTGGATGCAAAATAATGTGCAAGTGTCGCAAAGAGGAAGGACCGGTTAGTGTGGTCATCGTCGCCGTGCAGTGTGCAAAGGGGAGTTCGATGAGCTCGAAACCATACCTCTTAAATTCATTCTTAGAGGACTACAAGGACACACAAGACTGGGGCTCTGAGTTCCACTACCCATGGTTACTCATCCTCATTGGCCTCATTGGTTGGAAGGAACTAGTATACAACAAGTACTTGGAGAGACTAGGGATATGTGGTGCAACACGCTATGTCTCATTATGCAGTAGCGCAAGCCCCAAGGGAAAGAATACACACACGGACATCTTTGCGAGGTACTTCACAGAAATGTAGGACCTCATTGCAGATACATGGCGCATAACACCACAGATTGTCTAGAAGTTTGGACAGGTTCCAAAATTTATGGAAACGTGCCATAGTTTATGGATGCAAGCAAAGCAATACAAATCCAATGAATGGCTACAACGCAACTACTGTGTCACGCCGGAAGAAATCCAAAGAGAGGTCCAGGAGTGGCTTGAGGAATGGAAGGTATTGGACATTCCAACCACAGTACCAAGTTCACAAGCTCAGACGCAGAGAAGACTAGCCCCAATGCACCAAACAGGCACCAACATGGACAGAAATAAAAATATGAGGGCCCAAGGCCAATAGGGGGGAAGTACCCAAGCCAAGAAGAAACTGCAAACACAGAATAGACCACCAAGGGGCTCTACATAGGCTCCACTGCACGAAGAACAACCACCAATACACTCGATAGAAGAAGTGTGTGCAGAAGAAACAAGAACAGGGACATAGTAAATCCCTGAGGAGGAAGAAAAATGGACATGAACCCATGATATTCATGAGGCCAAAGAAACAAGGAAAACCATTGTAGGAGATACCCAGAGGCCCATTAGTTCTGAGCCATTAGCCACCTAGGAGAAGCGGCCAGGGGAGAACCCTGGTGGTGGCCGAAAGAAGGTGAAGGCCCATAAGCCACAGATCCATATATCACTAACCCCAGATGATGTGGAGTTAGTGGCAACAACAGTCGAGGAAAGACTAGTTGAGGTGTGGGATAATGATGAGAAGCACAAGGCTTCAATAGTAGATCAAGTGCAAGAAGTAAAAACTGTGTTGGAGTAGTTAAGAATCAGGGTAGCACAGGCACCAAAAGAAACACCCACACAGGATAAGAAAGGAGTGCCAGTTCCTGAGACAGTACAATTTGTAGCATAGGCAAGCGCCAATTTCATCATCATGCCTAAGATGATGTTCCTTGATGAAGAAACAATGCAGAAAACTCTAAAGGACATCGAGACATTGGACGTGTCATTAGAAAAGATTCCAACACAGGCATTGTATAAACTCCAGGTAAGTGTTGCATAGGAGATTCAGTCTAGAGAAAGAACAAACGCAACAAACCTACAGTTAGCCCAAACAAAGAATATCTTGATGAAGGAAGCACTCAAACTGGAATTGAAAAAGAAAGAGCGAGTGAAACAAAAAGTGGAGGAGATGGAGCATCAAATCCACATGTTGTTTCATGCAATTCCCGAGAACACAAATGAGGAAGCAAGGTCATCGAAAGACAAGCTGTGAACGATAGAGAAGATGATCCAACAATATAAAGATAATATTAAAGAGAAGGAGGAGAGCGTCACACCCACTACTCCCCTAGAAGTCAGAGCACAACGAGAATAGGAGGAAACAACAGCTATGGAGGACATTAGCCAAAGCATACAGACAGTCGCCGAGCTATTAGAAAAGAGTGCGTAGTTGTGGACTCACCTCCTAGAGGATGGGAGCCTTCAGGAACTACAAGAGAAGAAAACCAAAATCCATGCAACAATGGAAGAAGTGAAGCAACGACAAAAAACAATGTCACTGCCAGAGAAGATCAAGACTGCCACTGAACTGAAGGATTTGCAGTTGGAAGAGAAATCACTGCAAGCGCAGAAGACATCAAGACATGCATTTTTGGAGACCTTGCAAGAAAAGGCGGAGAAACTGGTCAAGGAGAGAAATGCAACTAAGAAGAGCATTGAGCATATCATATCCGAGGGAGGAGAGATGCTACAGTCTCTTATCATAGAGCAGGTGGTCAGCACTATGGTCGAAAAGAGCATTCAGGCTCACCAACAATGTCAATGGATAATGAAAATGTATGGTGCACTGCAGTGGGAAGTATCATAAGCAGGAAACAAGAAGTGACAATTGCATCAGTCAGGAAGTGACTCAGGATGAGTCACAGTGTCATTGTTGGGGGCCCGTTGGGAATAGGCCCATTTTGGGGGAAATGCATGACATGGAGGAAATACAGTTGGTAGAAAGGCATGTGAGGCGCATGTGCAAGAATATGGGAAAGAAAGACAACTGGTAGGAAAAGCAGTGGATGAGCCAAAAATAGATATAAATATACACCTAGGAAGTCTAGGGGGGGGGTTCTGATTTTTGTGTGTTACCCGCGTGAGATAGAGTAACAGGTATATAACACAACTATAATCCAATACCTTTTTGTAAGATGATGATTTGTCGGAGAGAAAAGTAACTAGACCTTGAGGGTTAGATCATAGGCTGAGGAGTCTGGTGCGATCTAGTCAGCCTCGTAAAGTTTGTGGAGTCTATTTTGTGAATGTATGAACAGAGTTTTAGTGCATGTGACACCATATATAACAGAACCATAATAAAAGAGCTTAAGATCCAAATCTTTGTGGACGTATCCCAGGAGGGGGTGAACCACGATAAATCATGTGTTATGTGGAGTGATTATTGTTTATGTCTTTGTTGTCAATGGTTAGATATTAGATGAATATCTTGATGAAGTAGTTAGATCTGTTGATTTACATGCATGAATAAAGAATGAAAGAATAACTAGGATAGATAAATGATATAGTAATTGACTAAAGATCACATAGTACAATCCCATATCCCCACTCATTCTCAGGCTGCAAGCACATGAGCATTGCAGCCAGCCATAAAACTATCTTAGGTGAGACTGCGCAGTGCACTCTGTGTACTGTGTTGCCTTCTGGTTTACCAGAAGGGACAATAGTTTTAGAGGCTTTGTTGGATCCCCGGTAGGCTCGAACCTGGGTCAAATCATGTTAAAGGCATAGCTAATATAAGTAACCAACATAAGGTTATAGGTGACAAGATCCCAGTTCAAACTATATTGCCAGAACTTGACGAGGAAGAAAAAATCATATTGGATCTTGAAGCTATCACTGAAACAAGAATTCGCTAGCTGAGGAATAGATCAATTTCAGAGTATCTCATTAAGTGGAAGAAACTACTTGCTAAATATTCCACGTGGGAAGATGATTGTTTTATATAGAAGCATCTAGAACTAATCAAGCATTGAGGAAAACACTTGTCTGAAGGGGAGGAACATGTTAATGCCTAAATCATGGCACATTACCCCTTAATTGGGGTATATTACATTAGTATTGTTATTTTATTTATGTCGGCTTTGGTCCATTAGTTGTAATTGTACCTCCTAGTCTCCTATATATACCAAGGAGAACTTTCCATTTGGAATCATCTTGTATTTGTGAATTTCTCTCTTTCTCAAGGTGTGGAGTACTTATTCTAAGGTTTTTATGCTATTTTGATATTTGGTTCTTAACATGGAACAAAATTTTCAGCTCTTTTCAACCTAGTGATATCATTCTACATTTGTTTGATGTTCTGCTCTTCTGAGCAATCTCTATTCTCAGTCTTATTTCTTGACTAGTTGTTGGATCATATATGACATTAGGAGGAATCCCTTAGAGGATCCCTCTACCAATTCCTTAATTTTCAATATTTCTCGAAGTAGATGGTCCTTGATGCGAGATAGAAAGAGTGATAATTTATCTTTGTATTTTCCCAATAACGATCTTAGGATCAACATTGATCTCTAGCATAAATTCTTCCATCTCGATTTATTTCTGAATGGGTCCATATAAGTCATTTATTTGTGAGGGTCTAATGGCATAATTTACATTTCCAGGCATTGCATTCTTATAACATCCGAAAATAATGGGAGCATTTGGTCGTTGCTCTTCTAGAATTTGATTCAAGCTATTAAAAAATTGTAGATTGAAATCCCTTATTCTTTCTCCCCTTTTGAGATGAATTTGAGTGAACGGGGTGAGCAACGTGTGATATGCAATGGAAGGTGCATACATATTCATGAACATGTTCTCTAAAGTATCAAATGATATAATTGACTAAGTAAGGAGAGAAAGCTACCATTCATGGGTTGGGCCTATCAAGGTTTGCAAAAACACTCTAACCATCACGTTGTCATGTTCAATTAAATGGATATCACAAAGATCCAAGAATTGGTCCATGTGTCTCTTTGGATTCATAATTCCATCTCCTAGAAATACTAGCAACACTCCTTGAGGGAGGGTGGGTATTGTATTTTGTTCCCCTTGTAAATTGAGTAGGCTAGACCTATCCCTTCTTCTTGGAACTCTTTATATTTTATTTCTTTCTTCTAGATTCTTAGGAATCTCGTTTCTTTGTTCTCAATATCCCATGATTAGGGTTCTTCTTATTTCTGATCTATAATTTTCACCAACTTCGTGAAGATATATATTTTTTACTCTTTTTTTTGTGTAAGTTCCAAATCTTTAATCTATTATTGTACAACTAAAAATACAATCAAGAGAGATTGAAAGTATTAGGGTGGTTGAAGAGAAGAAAGCCACCATTCAAGTCCAAAAGAAGAATATACTATCAACATCAAGCCTGCCCATGCAAGGGAAACCAGGCACTCAAAAACTATGTTTAAAATCATGCCCATAAGTGGAAAACCAAGAATATAGTGGCCAAAATGAAACTTGAAAATGGACTGCCTAACAACTATTGTAAACAAAATTCTAGCTATTATTTCTGCCAAATGGCTACTAATGAAAACCAAAACCATAAAATAAGAAACTAGGCGAACCAAATATTACTTGAGAGGGAGAATGGAGGTCGCATCCTCTAGTTTTACTTGATAATTGGATAGAAATAGGTTCCTCCACTACAGGATTTATCCTTGCGTTCTTTGGTAGGTAGATCGATGAGCTTGCAGAATGAATAAGGGCCTTCTAGGTCTTGGTGCTCAACGCGCTTTCTTTTGTAAACACTAGTATTCCCAATTCCAGCCATAACCTGAGCTTCCTGGGGAGACTTTACTTGCTGCGAGTCTTGGTGCTTTGGGGGATCATGAGCACTAGAAGGGCTCTGTGAAGAATATGTATGAGTAGAAGGAGAGGGGTTTGGAGAGGATTTAATCTCTAGTGGGATTCCTAGAGAACACAATAAAACTTGGGCAATCATGTTCTTCACAGACCAATAATGCTTCATATGAGTCTGAGCCCGTTGTCCAACTAACTGTTGTACCATAATTTCTTATTTCCATTCTTCCAACATGCCCCTCGGATGTCTAGAAACAGAGCTATCATAACCTTCTTTTGTCGTGCCTTTGAGGCCAGAATGACCAGAGAGACCATGACCACCTCTTCCACACCAGGGGCTAGCACGCAATCATATGGGCATAGTCACCTCGGGAGGCAGAAAAATAGAGCTTCTCTCTTGAATACACAATCTTGTAGTGAGAGTAAATCCACCCCAGTTTGGGCTTAACACAGTACAATAGCAGCACACAAATCCTGGAGACATAAACCACCTGGAGGAATTAACCTCACAGAGATGTCGAATAGGAGAACAATAGTGAGTCCATACAGAGTAAATCCAACACCAAAAACTTCCAAAGAGAGAATAGTTGTTTCCATCCACCAGAGGATCCCATATCCAACACAAAATGAACATGATTTCCATTGTACATCTAGTAAACTTGATCATAGGTCGAAGATCCAGAGAATTGAATGGCCTCAACCATGAATTATGCGGGGATTTTATTCGCATGAGGTGTGACTAGAGGGGGATCCAAGTGGTGTGGAGTTGGCTCCCTCATCCCAACTCCCACGCATGTTCCTAGGCATCCTCTATCACCCACATTCAGGGCCTGACAATATTTAAGAGCCATAGTAGTGCATTCTTTCTTGAGATTTGTATGAGAAAGCAAAGCAAAATCCAGATCTCGATGAGGAGAATTGCTTGATTCTCCTTCATTTGCTAGTCAGAATGCTATGGAGTTAGCTTTCCGCTTGACATGTTGGAGACTGATTTCCCCAGAGAGAGGTAATAGTTCTGCCAGTTAACATAAACAATAGTTGAGTCTCCAACTTGGTGAAAGTTTGCTTATCTGAGAATTGCATTGAATTTTATGGGCTAGAGAGATGATCAACTGGGAGTATCCTTAAACTATAAGGGCATAGAGAGCCCATTTTTTGGCTATGTGAATACCATGTATGAGAGCAGCTAGCTCTACGACATTATTGTTGTTGAGGCCAAGAGCACCAAGAAATATTCAGATGATAAGTCCGGAGGTGTTTCTGAAGACTCCTCCATATCATGTTGGCCCAGGGTTTCCTTTTAAGGATCCATCAAAAATGAGTTTAAAGAATCCTGTGGGACTCTATTTTGGAGAAAATTTATATTTTTTCATTGGAGACTCTATGCTCCAGTTTTGTAGGATGATGGTCTCTATTTGGTTGGCTTTGTAATCTAGCTCCATCCACAAATGGATAAATAGAGTTTCAAGAAAAAAAAAATTGCAAGTGGCCCATATGAGATCATCAGAGTTATAGAATTCCTCAAATATTCATTGATTGTTCTCATTCCAGAATTCCCAAACTATAAATCCATGGATCAACTGCCATAGGCAATTGAGAATGATATTTTGAAAAGGTTTTTCAGTCCAGGTTTTTAAATTTTGGACCACATCTCCATGATATCTGTCTATTCTTCTACATAAGAGTTCCATTTTGTCCCAAATAATTCTAGTGAGAGGACATGTGTAACATCCCCAACCACCAACAGGTCGGGCAACGCCACATCTTGGACATCTCTCTTAGCTCTGATCCCATTTTGTAACACTTCAACCCAACCAGGTCGGGCAATGCTACTGCAATTAACGCTATGATATAGGTATATATCTATATGATTTAATTTGGAATAGACACAACATTTTGTTTATACACATTTCAAGCGGAAGCGACAATAATACAGACATGCAATAACACAGACAATTATGATAACATTATAACACATGTACACAATACACATCATATGAAGAACATATATTTGGTACTTATCTTTCAATATATGACCACCAATTGCGTGCAGACCTTCAATGAACCTCCCAACCTTAGATCACACTGCTCATCACGCTCAGTAGTGGGTTACCCCCAAGCTGGGACTAAAATCCACCTAGGGAAAAGGAATCCTAGACCTAGGTTGAGGCTATGAGAAAATGCACTGTGCAACTGGAAGGATTCTCTCCAAGGAGCCTACTTATGCCCACTACTCACGAACTCTCATTCCCCACATGCTTGTCTGATCTAAAAATTGAAGAAGACTTGAAAAACTTGAATAATTATTGCAAGTGAAATGTTATGTGTTTAAAGAAACCAGATCAATTTGCAACACATAATTAAGGATTACTTATGTAAA
>ML806435.1:11633-32085 GCA_009831015.1 Picea engelmannii
AAAATTTTGTTTCTTGCAACCATCTTCAATTCCATCACCAATTCCCCCTTTTGTCATCTGAAAGGAGATACCACAAGTGGTTTCATTGACCATCATAACTGGAATTTTGAACTCCCCCCCTTAAGGTGCATGAAAGTTTCATCATTGTACTCCCTCCTTTAATTCTCAAGAGAGTACCATACTTGCTCCATTTGAGTGCAACACAAAGTGGGAATTCGAAAACAACCACATGTTATCTCATACCGTGAGGGCCATGCTCTAAATATACGCCATAAGGGGACCACTTATGTGAGGTACAAAAATGGTATGTGCTACAATATTGGTCTTTTCTCGAGATTGAACTCTTTGGTAAGACTTATATTATTGATTGGTTGTTGATGACCACTGCCATGGATCAATCCACTCATAGTGAATATTCAATATTTTAGGTTTCTTCAGTGTTGAACATATGTCTGAAGAATGGTTATGCTTGTCGCAATGCTAGCAAGGATGGAGATCAAAACATTGATTCTCCTTGTGACCAACTCGACTGCAATGTTGGCATGTCGCATTATGATGCTGAACTTGAACAGGTGAAAATGAATTTTCTTGAACGAATCCAACACTTTGGAACTTGATTGGTCTGGAATAATCGAGAATATGAAAGGTAACCTACTTGTCATATCCAAGTCCTATTATATTCTTATTGTAAATGATTTCTTCCCAAGGTCTGATGATGGGCTTGGAAAGTGTATTCTAAACTTGTTGCTTTGAAAACCATGGAAGTGGATTTACTATAAGTTGTTGCATCATTGAAAGGTTTTCTTCATTGAAGTAAAAAGAAAACTATTGAAATGTAGATTCATGAATAGATTCATATTCGTCTACATATGGAGTTGTCTTACTGAGTTGCTCCTTTACTGATTATTGATCATCATCATCATTATAGAGAGGGTTTTTCTGAACAAAACCTGGTTCAGAACAATTCACTAGATGTTGATTTTTGAGATCCATGATTTCATCATTCAATAGTTGGGATAGAGATTCAAGAAGTCTAACTTTAGCTTGCATCACTTTCAAACAAGTTAGCATTGATTGAAGAGTTTCTTTGTTTAATATCATTGTGTTGTCTTTAGTGGTGTTTATTAGAGTGTTCAATAACTCTAATAATTCTATATTTTGAGCCATTTAAAAACACTAAATGAGGTCTCCTTCTGCAGGTAGATCCTGATTACAATTTGACTCGACAAAAGAAGTATTTTTTGCAACTCACTCTCTTGAATCGCTTTCTTGAACTTCACGCTCGCTTGATTTTGTTTCATGCTCACTTGAAATTTTCTTGCTTTCTTCCAAGAATTTGAGGGTGTCAGATACTACCAAAAATGCACCCAAAAATTTGATGTTTACAATGATTTTGAGTTAAACTACTCAACCTTGTCAATTTCTACTCAAAATGAAAATATACTTTTGGGTGTCAAGCTCAACCAAGAATGCACCCAATTACAAAGAAATTCAATTTAACTCAACTTGATTTCAAAAATACAAGTAAAATTACAAAAGGACTATTTGCATGTTACAATGAATCCTGATTCTAAAGTTGAATTACTCTTCAAATTTGAATGTTTTGTTGATGCTTTTGAGTCTAGTTCTCCTTTGATTACGAGCTTTACTTTCTCATTTTAGTATTCTTTATCGATCCTTGATTTGAATTAATTTTTCTTGAATGCATGATTGTGCTTGATCTTGTGTGTTTTGCATTAAATGCTAAAATTGTAAGTTTGTTTATGTCAAAACTAGACAATAAACAATATAAACCTCCATGAAAATTTCAACATAACACACTATGCAAGGTGTACCTAAGATCCCCTTATTTAATTTCGGGCATATCTAGGATATGGAGAAAAAGACTTCAATTTTATTATATGTATCTCTCTTATGAGATCACATACAATGGGAAGGCTACAATGTACTTTCTCCTTCACCATGCTTTAACAAGGCTTTCAATTCATAATATTTATCTTATGCTCTCAAAGACTTAAGAAAACAATAAATGTCTTCTAAAAAAATGAGTTTGTTACAACCTCAATTCGTCACTAAAAAAATTTCCTAATTCATAAAGAAATAATGAAAATCTCTCACTCATTCTCACTCTCATTTACTAATGAGAAAAAAATCTTACATTTACTCACCTTTGCATCTTTATGTTAAAAAATTTATGGTCCTTCATCTGGTCCTTCATCTGGTCCTTCATCCGGTCCTTTATCTGAACCTTCATTTAGTCCTCAATCCGGTCCTTCATCCGATCCTCAATCTGGTCCTCGATATGAACACAAATTTTTGCAACGATTTTGATAATTTAATATTAGTTGAAAAAAACGTCCACCAAAAACACATAGAAGGGGCTTCAAAAAATGAGGAAATCATTCAGATGTGAATATCATGCATGAGAACATCTATAGAGAGAACGAGATAAAATCATGCAGGATATTTGATGATAAAATCATGGTCTTAGTTGAGAAATCATTGAATGAATTGTTGAGCGAATTTATGAAAAAAAAACGTTGAGTAGATCTGTTTCTCTCCAGCTGGAAGATGTGACGTCTAGATTGTTAAGTGCCAAACATTCTGTCATTCTTCACCCTATAATTGCTTGATTTTCTCTGCACGTTTAACCACTTTCTCATATCATCATTTTGCAAAGTGAATCAAAGCAATGGGAGTGGATTTAGGTCCATATCGTCTCTCAAATTCCAGTGAATTTCCCGTGCATGTAGGTTTTCCCTCTACATTTTCAGATTAGAAGAAGAAAACCCACAACAAATTTTACAATCATACAGAGGATGTCTGGGGAATTACTCAATCTGATAAACTGGGGATCTAAGCGGCAATATTGCGAGCTCTCTGAAAATATTTGGTAACAGATCGGACTAGGAATCCTTCAAGACAGAAACAACAATCATATCCTCCTCTCACTTTGACAGTGGATCCCCTTTCTTTACACATCCAATTTGAAGAGTGTTGAGTCGATAGATATGAGTTATAATCGATGTTGAAGATGGTTATGTTCATATTAAGGCGAGTTGAGAGTAGATGATGCAGGTTGAGGTCAATCCGTGAGAAAATGACTGAAGGTTCGATTCTATGGGTGCACAAGTGTTGTTGCTTGTGAAAACTATCAAAAAAATTGTGAATAAAATCTCATCAAAAAAATCAATTGAAAAATTTGAATATACCCATTTGGGTAGTACCCTATGCCTTCCATTTTCAACCTCTATTGCAGAAAAAAAAAACTTTTGTTTAGAGAAAAAATAATTTTTCATTTTCAGTGTTCATTTTCCATTTTGAAGTGAATTTGGTCAAACATTTTTTTTTATCTTTAAACATTTATTTGTTCAATCAATAATGAGAGGGATTTGATATATCTCTAAAGAACATTTCCAATGCTATGCTATATGCTTAATTTTTCTTTGTATGGAGGCTGAAATCTACATTTTAAAGGCTGCATATTCCGCAATTGGACAAAATCCATTTCTTATGGCATGAATATCTTTAAAACATAGATGAATATTGAGACAAAAAAAACCTTTGGTGCATCTTGGAATCTTGTTTCCAACGCAACTAAAATCGTGAAAAACTGATAAATATTGAAAGAGAAATATATTTTTTACCAGCAGGGACTCCAAAATCAGGGAATTTCCCCTTTAGTAATGTCTTCTCCTTGGATTGTGTGTAATTCCAATGTTGCATATTTTCTTCATTGGATTATTGAGTGCTGCAGTTTTTCTTCATTCTCTGTCAACCAGAATGATCGCCAGATCATGGGTCTATTCTCATCTGCAAACCCAATGTTAGGAAGATTATATTAATACAATCTGGTTTGCATTACAGTCCTCAATATAGTCCTTGATATAGTCCACGATACGGTCCTCGATACGGTCCTCAAAATGAAATTGCACTCAGTACAGTTTCTCTTCCTTCACAATTTTCACCATGGCTCTGATGTTATCACCATTTCTTCACCATGGCTCTAATATTTCCATCCTCTTTTCACCATGGCTCTAATACCAATTGATAAAAGAAATAAGATATGATACTAATTGATAAAATATACATAATAAAAACAACATGACGGAAGAGACATACTATCCAACACTCTAATGTATTCACACCAATGTTACATATTTATAGTACAATGGGTGATGCCACCTCATAGAGAGATTTGTGCTAGGCAATCTTAACTAAATCATTAGTCATCACTTGAGGATATATTACTAATATCCTAAATGAATAATACAAATATAGGTGACAATTTAGACTTAGTGATTGGTTAAGGTCACCCATAGGATAACAAATTTGGTGTTTTGTTTGGCCGTGACCTTAAAATATATTATTATTATTATTATTATAAATAGTTGATATTGAAATGTTTTACTTAAGCTGGACATTGAAATATTTAAAATTTCTCATGTCAACTCTGTGTCAACTCTATGTTCAACATTGAAATAATTACACATGTCCCTCATACTAGGCTCTAAAAATCACATTTTTGTAGCAACAAATAATTTTAAATTACTATTTAATATAGGTGTATGCATGATATTCTAAGAGAAAGTGGTTTTCATGTTCAACTATTTTAGTGTTACGGAGTTGAGAAATTCATTTGACCTATGATGTTTTAGGAATTGTCCAATTCCCTATTACACTATGTAGCTCATGGGAGTTTGTTCTTATTTTAGTAATGCTGATTTTCTTCTTTGTACTAAATAGAATAGATAAATATGTTTGATTTTAAAAATTAATCTCCTCCTTATAGTATTTTATTTATCACAACATAATTTATCCTTAATTTTAGATGTAATAATTATTTTAATATTATCTTTATTTTGCAAAGAGTAACTTGTTCCATGATTTCCCAATGATTTATCCTAGATTTGACATCTTTATGCCAACGTTGAGGTAGGTGGTTTTGGCTAGAATTTGAAGTAGTCTTACGAAGACTCTTATCTTACAAATTGTTTATTTTGTTCTTGTACATTGAGGCATAGTCAAATTCTTAATAGGAATCTCCCATATTGTTTTTTTTATCCATATACGTTAAATATCTAATCATAAACATGTGAAAAAAGAACTTTCTTCAATTTATTTATTAACTAAAATTTTTTATTTGATTGAAAAAAACATATTGTTAATACAAATTCATAAAAAATACACTTTCTAAATATTATTTCCTTAAAAGTTTTATTTGATTGAAAAAAACATATTATTAATATATATTAATAAAAAAATTAAAAAAATACACTTACCAAATATATATAATTAAGGAAGAAACCTTCATAATTGGAAAAGAGGAAAAAGTGAACAATAGGTGAAGAGGAAAAAGTGAACAATAGGTGAAGAGGAAAAATTGAACCAATAGTGCGGGTAACCCTCATTTGGAAAAATGTTGATGCTGAGTATTCTTATTAGTTCCTGTCGAAGGCGCATAGGGACTATAGCAATCGATAATTCGTTGACTTCATATTAATCTTTCCTTTGACTATAAATTTTCGCATCATCTGTATTGTTCGTACTATAGAAGTAAGAACATTATTATATATATATATATATATATATATATATATATATATATATATATATATATATATATTAGATGGCATTGTCTCATTGGAGAATATATTTGAGGTCTTATTGTCAGCTTCGTTGTTCCCAATGTTTAAATGTGTAGATATCCAAAGTTTTGAGCTTAGTCATTCCTTTCTAATTTTTGTTACAATTTTACTGAAATGTTTACAAACGGAAAGTTCTAAGCATGGACACTGTTTTTTTATTATTGTTGTTTTTTTTTATTAATGTATTTGTCCTATTATTATTATTCCTTTGTTTGTATTTGTATTGAAATGTTTGCATACCGAAGGTTTAGATCATTGACACTTTTTTTGAAGTGCTTGAATAAGCCTGACAACTTAAATTTTTACATGGTGCGAGTTCCTGAAACATGCCTGCCATCTTAAATGTTTGCATACAATGAATCCCTTACATAGTCTGGCAGCCTTAAATGTTTACCTAAATAACTTCTCGGAGTACATTTTTCCTTGAAACTTTTCATACAATGTTGCAGTGAATTTGGACAATATTGTTGTTCACCGCCACTTCAATAGGCATTGTATGTTTCATACTTCTTCTAGGCTTTGAATGCAATTTCGTCATCGTTGAAGCTACATACATGGTTTATTGGTTCGGTGAGTGCTTCTTCTTTGCTGGTTTGTCAGTTTTTGCTTGTTGTTCTTTGGTTAAACTTTGCAAGGTTGGGGTTCTGCATTCACAGTTTTATCTGGTTTTTTTTCCTTTGCAGGGTCCAGTTGGTGCACCCACAATTCGACCTATGTTTCTAGCATTCATCGTTTCGGAGTAAGTTTCGATGTCATAGTTTCATTTTTATTCCTTCTTTCATTGTTCAGTGTTTGTATTTTTCAAGTAAGAATGTTTTCTTATTACCACTCACATGCTCGTCATATGTTTCTAGTTCCTTCTGTACTTCAACTGCAGTTTGGTATTTGTAGGAGATACATATGTTGTTCGTTGGTTCGGTGGTTGTTGCTTGTTCGCTAGTTCGTTGGATGTTGGTTGTTGTTGTTTGGCTCACGTTTATGAGCTTGGGTACCTGTTTCTACGGTCGGTCATGTTCGTGCTTTATCGATGGTTTGGTGCTTTGCTTTTTCCTTTGTTTGCTTCGGCTTTGTAGGGCTGGGGTCCTACACCGGTGATTGGAGTTGTCTTTGCTTTTCTTCTTCTTCTTCTTTTTCTTGGGGGGGGGTGCTTTATGGTGTTCAGAACCTACACGTGCGAGTTGACTTATGGTTGTGTTATTTTCCATGTCTGGAGAGGCTGAGATCTAGTTCCTGTTTCATTCCCGCCTGCTATGCTATGAAATTTTGATGATACTTCAGTGTTGTCGTGATACAAAAAAGTCGCATAAGAAATAATTGGACAACTACATGTGAAATTGCAGTGTCCGCTGTTTTTTTTTTGTTAAGATAAAACATGTGCAAAAACGCACTTATTAACAATATATGGTGAAATGTTCCCATATCACAATACAACTTCCTTATCCTTTACACAGACTAGTATGACCATGATACAATTTGTCTTGTTCCTAAGATAAGATACGTACCCAAAGATACAACAAAATTATATTTCCATGTCTAGAAGCATATCTGGATACTTTGCCACAGAAAATCAAAATCATTTAGCTATGTCCATGCAATTTCTTAATATTTTGTGGCTTGTAATATATTTTGGGCAGGGAAAAACTTTATATATTTACAACCATGGCTGGAGAAAAGAAAAGGTTCATGTTTCTTACTATATTTTATTCTATTTGTTGAGTCTAATTTACTGTATGTACATATTACTTGTTCTCCGCTGCATACCGACTTTTGTTCATGATCATTGTATTTTGTGCATTCCCACGTTCAAACAAACAAAATTGCTTGAGAAAATGAAGTAGTCTTAAGTACAACAGTGGAAGACGAGATACAAGAGTACATGCTTGTACTGTTATTTCATATTCCCTTGTTTGTATTTCAGTTATTGTATGTATATGTGTTCACCTTGTTTGTTGTATGTAGATATTTTGTGCCTCCTGCATAGTAACTTATCTTCATTACATGTATTCCTGTGTCCATTGTATTTTTCCTGCATTCCTGCATTTGAAAAAACAGAGTGGCTGGAGAGGACGATGGACTCTTTGGCACGAATATAGACGGCGAGTTGCAGAGGTGCATACCTATATTGTTATTTCATACTCCAGTGTTTAGTATTTCATTAATTGTTTGTGTATTTGTTCTACTTGTTCTACTACTTTGCACCTTTTTTACTATGTGTACATACTACATATATTTCTGCTTATTCTCATCTAAATCGTATTTGATTTGTTGCTACATTGAAATAAATAGAAATGTATTTCTTTCTTTTACATGTCTTCTTCATACTAACTTGCCTTCATGTCCACTGTATACTCGGTGTTGCTACCTTGGAAGAAACAAATTGATTGGAATGGAAGATGATTTCTTATATGCAACAATAGAGGGTTATGTTGTGCAATCTTTGAAAAGGTATGCCCATTGTGCTAGTAAATTAAACATACAAAACAGGTTGGGGCATATAATATTGGACTAGAAAATAATTATTTGGCAACAATGGGCTTTCCATTTTCTATTATCCCTTTTTGTTTTTTATTTCTCTGCTTAGTTGTCTTTCTGAAATTGCCTTGGTGCACGGGTTGGCGGACTCATGGGTTCACATTTATGGTCCTTCTTCTACCTTATTCCATACTTACCCACTTTGTCAATTGCGGGTGCCCGACTGGCTGGTTCAATATTTTGTGTTTGGCCTCAAAGGTTTCACGATATACAGATTGGCCTTGCTTCCCCGCCATTGCTCCCTATTTACTGTTACACAATTTTCCAGTCAAAAAATCTGAGGCATACAATTTGACCCTCGGGTTGTCATGTTTCTTGATTATCCCTTCAGATCGTATTTGATATTCCATCTCCTTCGACCCTGCATGTGTCATTAAGAACAATAATGGAAAATATACAATGAATATGCTCATTTAGTCCTTCTGATGTTGAACTACACATGCTTGCATTCTAAAAAGTTGGACTAGTGACATGCCCATGAGCAGTCAATCATCCAATACATCAGTAGACTGACAAGGCCAAAGGTAAAGATGCATACATTATGTTACTCATATGTTTACAAAAAAAATATCCTCAACTATGTTTTCATCTATGGCATCGTGAGTATCTTGATGTCATCTGCAACACATACTTTGCATTTCACAAGAAGTATCAACAAGTGCAAGAGAGACGCCGAACACAACGCAGTCTCCAAAAATGATCCGGATTTTATGAGCAGAACGAAATGACTACATATTATTAACAGGTTCTTAATAAAAAATAACAGAGATACAATAAAACTGGTTTTCTATTCAATAAGGAAATAAGCTGAAACTGTAAAATGCAATGGAAACAAGCTTGTCAGAATGGTGGCGACTTATCTCTGAGAAAAGATGTGATGGTTGTGCTCATTCGCAAGAATATCATTACAATGAGGCTCTGAATTTTTTTTTACAATAAAAAGGAATGCCAAAAACCCTAGACATCCAAAAACCTAACCCTAGGAGATGAAGCGCCAAAATTCATGTGGGCCCCGTTTAGGTAAGTTAGTACATCAACTTCCCGGGGTCGTAACTTTTGCATACGATCTTTGTTTTAGGAATATGATAGCTCGTTGGAAAGGTATCGTCCAGGAGATTCATTTTGGAGGCTCAATCCCCTAAAATATTCAATTATGGTATATTTGAGAAGCTCGATCCCGAAAAACCTTCATTTAGGCCCTCAAAATGGCCCCAGAAGTTAAAAATGTTAAAAATAGTAAATTGCCAAAATTGCCAGAAACCTGTTTTGAGCCAGATGGAAAAGGTGGGTGGCCACCGATATCCACCTGGATCAATCCTCCCTCCTTATTAATAAATGGTCTCCATTGCATTGATTTCCCCCATCATATGATGAATTTTTTGTTGAATTTGGCCCCGGGTGAGCCACTTAGCTTGGTGCATGAGCTACCCTTATTTGATGACTCGATAAAGATGGATCCTTTGTTGTTGAGTGACCTTGATATTTATTTCCTCAATATGATCAGTTTATTCCTTTTGTATGTAGTCATGGTTGATCTCTGTTGGTTTTAGTTGTTCTGCTACGTCTGAGGTGTCCAATAATGGTGGGAAATAAGGGCGAAGGAGATCCACGTTCAACACTAGGTTCAAGCCAAGGAAAGGAGGAATGTTGAGCTCAAAGTAATTATCCCCCATGTCCTTGGTGATGGTGTGTGGCCCATAACACAGTGGGCAAAGATTCCGATGGGGTCCTTTAAGGCGTTCTTTCTGCAAGTGCAACCAAACTTTGTTGCCCACCTGAAACTTATGTGGCACCCGATGTTGATCATGGCGCTACTTATACCTGTCATTAGACTTCTGTAGGATATCCTGAACCTATTGGTGGATGTGATGGATTCTTTCAATGAACCCGATGGCTTTGTCAGCTTCAGTTGGAGCAGGAGATGAGTCGGTCAAGGTGACCGCAAGGGGAAGTGCAACATCTAGGGGACCCAATGGTTGGAATCCCAACCCCACCTGAAAGAGGATGTGGGCAATTGAGCTATGAAGGGCTCAGTTGTAGCTATTTTGTACATAGGGAGGGCTCTCATCCCATGTGCGAGAGTGCTTTGAATTATACATGCGAAGGATATGCACAATCATTCGATTTACGACCTCGGTTTGGCCAACTGTCTAGGGGTGGAAGGCCGTAGATTTGGTGAGCTTGTTGTCCAGAAGTGACCAGAGGCTCGACCAAATTGTGTTGAGAAATCAACTATCTCAATCTGAGACAATGGTTTGTGGGATTCCAAAATGTACCCAGACTCGTTCAAGGAAGAGCTTGGTTGTTAGGAACCAAATATCAATATAGCATAGAAAAACCTCAGAATAAGTACTCAACACCTTGAAAAAGAGCGAAATTCAGATAATAATCCTCTTTGAGGGGGAAACCTCCTTATTCCCACATAAATTTTCAAATACAACATGATTCCAAATGAAAATGTCTCCTTGGTATATATAGGAGATTAGGAGGTATAATTACAACTAATGGACTAAAACTAACATAAATAAAATAACATTACTAATGTAATATGCCCCAATTAAGTGGTAATGAGTCACAATTTAGGTCTTAACATGCCCCTCCCCTTGAGATAAGTGTTGTCCAAAATTCTTGAGTAACTCTGGATGCTTATGTATAAAAGACTCATCTTCCCAAGTGGAATCTTCAGCTGGTAGTTTCCTCCATTTAATGATATACTCTGAAATGGATCTATTCCTCAGATGGAAAATTCTTGTGTCAGTGATGGTTTCAGGCTCCAATATGATTTTTCCTTCCTCATCAAGTTTTGGAAATATAGTTTGAACTGGGATCTTGTCACCTATAACCTTCTTTAAGCATGAAATATGGAAAACTGGGTGTACTCATGAAGATGGAGGCAACTCCAATTTGTATGCCATAGTACCAATCTTTTGAAACACCTTATAAGGGCCATAATACTTTGGTGATAATTTATTATCCTTATTGGCTTTCTTGAGGGACATTTGTTTATATGTTTTTAGTCTTAAAAACACCCAATCCCCTACTTAAAAACTTCTTTCACTACAATGTTGATCTTCTTGTTTTTTCATGCGATTATGTGCCATGGTCAGATTGTCCTTTAATATTTGTAGAACTTGTTGTTGATGTTCGATGTGATATTCCACTACTTGAACCTTAGATTTTTCTTTTAGAGAATAAGTGATGGAAGGAGGGTGGTATCCATAGAGTGCCATAAATGGTGTCATTTTTGTTGCAGTATGAAAGGAAGTGTTATACCACCATTTTTCCAAGGGTAACCATTTGAACCTTGTGTTTGTTTATCAGAGACAAAGCAACGAAGGTAGCCTTCCAAACATTTGTTCACTATCTTGGTTTGTCCATCAAATTGAGGATGATAGAATGAGCTATGAGCCAATTGAGTACCCAAACAAGAAAATAATTATGTCCAAAAATGTCCAGTGAAGATGGGATCTCTGTCACTTACAACAATCTTTGGGCTTCCATGTAGATTTTGAACTGTCTCCATGAATGTGGTGGCAACTGTACTTGCTTTGAAGGGATGAGAGAGTGCACAAAAGTGTCCATACTTGGTCAGTCTATCAACAATCACCATGATGACACTCTTTCCTTCATACTTCGGTAACCCTATGATGAAATCCATGGAAACCTCCTCCCGGTGCTGACTTGGGATGGATAATGGTTGTAAAAGACCTGGGGTTTTAATTGTTTCCACCTTGTTTTGTTGGAAAACCAAAAATTCTGCCACAAACCTTTGAACATCAGTCAAATCCATCCCAAAAAAATTCCTTCTCGACCCTATGGTAGGTTTTTTTAAATCATGAGTTCCCTCCTACTGGAGAGGTGTGCAATTCCAATAGTACCTTTTGATTGAGTTGGGAGTTCTTACATAAATATAAGCCATCTTTGTACCATAGTGAATCATTTTCCCATGTAAATGTACCTGATGCACTGGAATCCTAATGCAACCTTTGAATGAGAGTCCACACTTTTCATCATTCTTCCATTCATCCCTTGCTTCTATTATCCAATCAGGTTGGATGATTGAGATAACACAGAGGAAGGCCTCAACATCTTCATCCTTTCTTGAGAGTGCATCTGCCACAACATTTTTCTTTCCTTTTTTATAGATGATTTCAAAATCATAACCGAATATCCTTGTTACCCATTATTGTTTTTCTTTTGAAGATAGTCTTTGTTCCAAGAAGTATTTAAGACTATCATGATATTTTTTGACCTTGAAGTGCCAACCTATTAGGTAAGGACGCCATTTCTTCAATGCATGTAGTATTTCCATCATTTCCTTCTCATAAATGGGTTTGTGTAATTCCTTTCCCTTGAGTGGTCAACTTTCAAAAGCCAGAGGCCTTCCTTATTGCATTAGGACAACACCAATTCCATTTCCCGAGGCATCACATTCCACAATAAAGGCTTTGTGAAGTCTGGAGTGGTCAAGGCATGAGCTTTGCACATCACCTCTTTAAGTTGTTCAAAAGATTTAGTTTCCTCTGGATTCCATGAAAATGCATTCTTCTTAGTTAGTGACGTTAAAGGTGTTGTTGTTCTTCTATAGTGTCGAACAAACTTGCGGTAGTAACCTGTCAAACCCAAAAATCCTCTAAGATTCTTCAATGTTTTGGGAATTGGCCAGTCCATAATGGCCTTAATATTGTTAGGGTCTACCTTGACACCTTCATGAGATACAATATGACCCAAATAATCTACCTCCTTCACTCCAAAGAAACATTTGTATGGTTTTTCACCTTGTCAACATGTCGCACATGATCCTCCCAAGACTTGCTATAGATTAGTATATCATCAAAAAACACTAACACAAATTTTCGAAGGAAGGGATTGAAAATCAAATTCATCAACCCTTGAAATGTGGAAGGTGCATTTGTAAGGCCAAAAGGCATGACCAAAAATTCATAATGGCCTTCATGAGTTTGAAATGTTGTTTTTGGGATATCTTCTTCCTTCATTCTAATTTGATGATACCCTGAACAAATATCCAACTTTGTGAAATAAATTGCTCCATGTAATTCATCTAACAATTCATCAATGATGGGAATGGGAAATTTATCTTTAATAGTGATCTTGTTGAGCTCTCTATAATCTGGACACATACGCCATGAGCCATCTTTCTTGAATACCGTTACCACCAGTGTAGAGTAATAACTTTGTCTAGGTATAATAATGCCAGCCTCTAACATTTCTTCAACCATGCACTATATTTCACTCTTATGTGCACAAGGGTATCTGTATGGCCTGATGTTAGGAGGAACACTCCCAGGAATTAGGTGAATATCATGATCATGATTTTGAGTGGGTGGAAGACCTTTGGGAATATCTTCAAATGCTTTGGAATGCTTATCAATGATCCATTGGAGATCTTGAGGAATAGATGGCTTATATGTTTGAACATCTAGTGAGAATAGTTGTGAAATAACACCTTGATGCACCTTTTTCAATAATTTTTTCATTCCATTAGAGATTATCACCTTACCGGGTTTCCCTGTGATAGCTCTTAACTCAATTTATTTTCCTTCCAATGAAAATTTCATGAAAAGTTCTTGAAAATTAAAATCCATTGTTCCTAATGATTGTAACCATTGGATTCTTAGTACAACATCAGCACCACCCATGGGTATAAAATCATTGGACTATTCATTACATATTCCCCCATAGTAAGATTGATCTTATTGCATTTTCCTGATCAATTCATAGTTCCTCCATCTGCAATCATTACTTGAAACTCTGGTGTTGGATATACAAATCAATTGAGATCTTTGGATAATTTATAATGAATGGAATTATGAGTACTCCTAGAATCAATTAGGACTATTACCTTTTTCTTTTTGATATATCCTTCGATCTTGAGGGTTTGAGGAGTGTTAATTCCAGGCAATGCATTACATGAAATTTCTTCTATGTTTTCATCTTGAGATGGTTCTTGTTCTTGTTCTTCTTCCTCTTCACAATATATGTAGAATAATTTCTTCTCACAACACTTATGTCCCTTATTGTACTTGTTGTCACAATTAAAGCATAAAACTTTTTATTTTCTTTCCTCTAATTGTTGAGGTTTCAACCTTGTAGGTTGAGGTTTTTTAGAAGAAGGAGCATTATTCTCTCTATAGATGTTAGGATTGGTCCTTCTAGTAGCCATAGCCATATTTTTACTTTCAACATTTCTTTCCACCCTAAATGCATTCTCCAATGATTTGGGTTCCCAAAGGTGAACCTCATGTTGAATGTTATCCCTTAAAGTTCATATGAATACATCAATAAGGTGCTCATCTGGAATATCTGTTACCTTTATATTCAATCTTTTTAAGTTCTCAATGTGCTCTGTAATTGAACCCTTTTTCTTGAGATTTACCAATTGGATAAAGAAGGTATTTCTCCTTGTATCCTCATAGTGTGCTATCATTTATTCCATGAAAATTGTCCAAGTGACAAGTGATTTGCGAGAACAAAGCCTTCGATACCATACAAATTGATTGGGTTCTAAATATAAAGAATAAATTCGTACCTTTTGTGTATGTGGCACATTATGTAGATCAAATAATTTCTCCATCTGAAGTGTCCATGTGATTGGATCCTTGTGATCAAACTTCATCATCTCGATCTTAAGAATGTGGTTGGTCTTCAACCCAAAGTTGGAGTTTCTCTATTCTTGATTCACCTTCCTTGTGTCCTCATCATGAATTTCATGGGATACATTTTCAATTTCAGGTGTCCTCTCTTGTAACGACCCTTGATTATAAATTATAATTAATTTAATAATGTAATCCTAAAAGATTAGCTAAACTATATTTATATATTAAAATAACCTTAACTAATTATTTGTTATTAATTAGTTATTCTTGATTATGATTAATTTAAGTATTATTAACTCATTAATCAATATGGTAAATAAATAAAGGTGGATAATAAAATATATTATTAATTTAAGTTACGTTCCCGAAAATGGAAGCATTTAATAAATGGGATAAGATATTTAATAATGGGATAAGATATTTAATAAATGGGATACGATATTTAATAATGGGATAAGATATTTAATAAATTGGATAAGATATTTAATAATGGGATAAGATATTAGGTAAGGGAGTAAATGAATGGAAGTCGGTGAAGGAGGGATAAGGGGGGGAAAGGAGTTTGGGGGGAGGATTATGCTACGGGAGTTGGGGGATGAATTTTGCAGAGCGGGGGAATTGGAAGAGGGAAATTTGGAGTGGAATTTACACAGTGCACCGGGGGTTGCTGGGGGTTTTGGGCACGGAGGGCTAGGATATCTGTTGATATCCTAGGGCTAGGAGCTAACTAGTCGGAAGGGAGGTCGGTTTTGGGTAGTGTTCTAAAGGAGCGGGAAGGAAGCAAGTGACGAGCAAATAGTAGCATCATGTTCAGGTAAGAATTATGCATTGTTTTGAATTAATTTGTTATTAAATCTTATTATATTGACGAAATTGCATACGAATGAGTTAAATTAGTAAAAATTCTTGAATGTTACGGAAGTTACTGTTATTTCATTACTGTGTTATGCAATTAGTTAGTTTATCAAAATAAATTGATGTAAAATGTAAATCCATCCCTTACATTTGGTATCAGAGCCCTGGTTCAAATCTGGAACCGAGGGCCTAAATAAGGGGTAGTTTTTATTTGTACATTCTTTTGAGAAAAACTCCAGCCACACTTAACCTGCACATAAAACATAGAACATTAATAAAAATAAAAATAAAATAAAGAAATGCAAAACAAATTACTAAAGTACAATAAGCAACTACGGTTGTTTTAACAGTTTTCTCCTCTTGACACTGTTCTATTTTAAATGTTCTAAATCCTTCTAGTATCTATATATCAAATATACTACTTCCCAAATAATTTGTTGATTTCTACTTACTATCATGGCAATTTGATGTTTCATGCTTTAGTGGCCCTGTCATTAATCTGTTTATGTCTGCATCTAGGAAAGGAGATGGGACTTGCCAAACAGAAAACACTATTTTAATAGACTTCCATTCTTCAGACTCACCACTATTGATCCCGAATTATCATAGTTGAAGATAATTGCATTTCTATTAAATATGAGGTTGGTCTAAACAATGTTTTAACAAACTTACAATTTCAAAAGAGAGACATCCACGTGAATATGCAATAGGATTTCTAATGACAACTATATACTTTTCCAGCTCTTATTTAATTAAAAAACTTGGAATAGAAATGTTAAAAATATATTAAGAATATAAATTATAATACAAAACGTTGAATGCCACTTCTTGACAGTAATCTCTTCGGAGGAAAGGAAGTTACCCGCGTTCGTTAACAAGCCTTAATCGGCAGTCCATATTGACCTCTGCAAGATTATAAAGGGAAGCTACAGCTGCTGCTTGCGCATCTGCTCCAGGAAAATCAACTAAGCGTTTATACACCTGCCATGTAGATTTCCAGTTCGTCTCCTATCTTCAAAATGTTTTAAGAATTGCTCAGGGAATCGTTAAACATGTCCAGCCAGCAACCAAAGTTCAATTCCACCGACTTGAACCAATGACTTTCACCCATTCAATTATGATTCTTCTCTTTAAGCTGAAGACTAAGCACTTTTAATAAAATGAAAATTGTGTATTGATTAACTGTTCAAGCAACTGGGTATGCATGTTTCTGCTAAATTGAACCCCTATTTTCCGTTAGTTTATATATATATATATATAAAATAACTTGAAGTGTTGTACAAATTAAAATAGACCGCTATCTTAAACCCCAGGTCTAACCCTATTTAACATGTATAACTTCATTTTGAGGTTGAAATGCGGTGGAATAGCAAGGCTTTCAATATGGTTTAATCTTTGAATTTGGAAGATTGAGCACCATGAATTTCTAGAAGAAATCCCTAGAGGTTAACAGAACAACTTGTAAAATATTGTTATCACAATTAGCGATGTTCACCCAGGCAAAGTTAGCAATCAAACAATGAGCAAAATTTAAAACCTATTTGACCTATATTTAAATAGCAGTGCAAAACGGACAAGAGTTAGTCATTTACTAAAACTGGTTTTTACCAGACAAATAATTTGCTTCGAAGAACATCAGATCCCTTTGCACCGTGAAATGGAGTTATTAATTCTTGTTTTTTTCCCTCTTTGCTTGCACTATGAGCAGCTCCATCAGACTCATAATCAGAATCCAAACAAATCACGTCAGCTCCACCTAAACCTGAACCTAATCGGTGAGAAACTTGCACAAGCGCGCGCTAGCACTACTCCACAGACCAATAGCAAACACACAAGCCAGCACAGTGCCAACACAAAACCCCAAAGCCCGATCCTTGGGATCACTCCATTTATAACTTGCACAAGCTCGTTCTGGACTTCAGAAAAAGGCTCTTACATTTGGTATAAGTACAACACCATAATTGTACCCACGCTCTGCTCGTTTACATATCACATTTGTAATGTAGCCCGTGACACTTTTAAGAGTTTGTTTTTTCACAGCTACCTCTTCGCCTATTACTGTAATGTTGGGATGTGTCTGCAAAGCACATTCTAGTGTGATGTGTGAAGCTGCATGGCCCATAAGACTCACAAAGTGATAATACTTTCCAGTTGATCTCGCATCAACCATCACATTCCCTATCATCTCTGCATAAATCTTACAAGCTGTGTCAAACCGAAAACTTGTTGGAACTTCCTTGGACTTAAGATCACCATCAATTGTTTTTGGACAACCAATCACCTGCGTTTTTAAGTTTTTCTCTCTGAAATTTTCTGCAAGAAGACAGGCATTTGTATTTGAATCATCTACACCAATGACAACAAAACCCTGCCTAACTCTACACCATTCCAAGGGTTTTCGAGAACTGAAATTTTCCTTGACTTCCCTGAGCTCAGAGCTCAAATATAACTCCAGTGAGAGCACTTGTCGTCTTCACTTCAGCGCCTGCAGCTCGAATGGTATGAACAAAATGCTTCACTTACTCTCCTATTAACATGCGTGCAGTCAGCGGAAGAATGAGAGAGCCCAAGTTGAAAATACATATTCCAAGTTGAAGAGGCAGGCCCAACAACTTAGTCTTTGTTCCCCCTACCCACTCAGCGCAGCCAAGCCCAAGTATCATGAACGGATATGGAATTTATGCACTCCCGATACGGGAGAATGAGGGCATCTGAAATGAAATAGGTTGGCATAATAAGAGAATCTAATACGAGACTTTCCAATTTCATGATTATGAAACGATTAAGCGTTCATTGAGCGCGGACTCTTAGTGTTTGCGAATGAGTGAGGACTTTCTTGGCTGATGAAGGAGCTCGCTAAGTCTTCCATGGTTGTCGTTTCTCTCTGCTTAAGGGGCGATAGAGGGAAACAGAGCTAAGCCTCCAGGATTCAAACTAAAGTAAACCCCTACACATTCGATTTACCTGTAAAACTACGCAAACGCAGGCAGGTATTCAAGATTTTGCAATTAAATTCGTCGAATTTGGCATGGCGGAGAGGTTACTTAGGTGTTTGATACTGGGAGCCGGAGGCCAGGCACGTGGGCCTCATGACGAGCCCGACCTTAAAGGCTGCCAGATAATTCTTTTTATTTAATAATTAAATTTTCATTTCGAATAATTAAATTTCTTTTTATTTATTGTAAATTTTAGTGTTATAATTTAAATTTACACTAGTGTAATTATTTAAAAAAAAATAATATATAAATAATAAAGTATACTTGTTAAATTAATAAAGTTAAATTAATATAGTTTAACTTTACATTAATTAATTAAACTTATTAGCTTTATTAATTTTATTAAAAGATTAATAAAATATTAGTTAGGTTTGAGTAAAATATGGCTAAGTAAAAAAATAAAATTTATGGAGTTCGTGGGAATTGAACCCCGAACCTCCCCACCGTGCAAAGCTTTGACAATGGCCGCCCTACCAACGCGCCATGCATTTTTTCTTTACAATAATTTCACAAATAAATACTTTAACTGTCATACCCAAGACCACATACATAAATGGAGGAGTCCATAAAGGGACGTATGTGCTCAACGCGACGTCTTAAGAAGAACACTAACGCTGAAAGGTACATAGCACTGGTGTACGGATATCGGCGTAAATTAATAAACATAAGGTCGGGAGTCATTTTTAATCAAGTTGTAAGCGTAAATTAAAAGGGCTCAGACTAGGACAAGCGGAAAGGAGGCGGCACATGCACTAGGAGCGTAAGCCTAGGAAGTGGCGAGTAAGGCGCAAAACTAGCGTAGCTACAGGGAAAGGAAACCAATAGTTATTTTCGTAGGGGTGAAGAAATGAAGCTTATATGCTTAAACCTAACCCTAACCTAGCCAATCCCCTAATGGAGTAATGTCTGTTTACAGACAAGTAAAGAAAACTTACGCCTAACCCTATTTCTAAAGTTTAGTAGCACCAATTTAAAACATCCTGGAACTCACCTTGACAACTTTGGTTGATGCAGGTCAAAGCACACAGGATGGTCAGGACTGGAGGGAGTTGAGGCAGGGGAGCGTCGTCGCAAGCACCTCCAACACCACCAGCGCCACCACCACCATCGCCCGAGCTAGCCCTCATACTGTGCTCGTTGGAAGCCATCAACGAGACTTTAAAGCGGTGACAAATGGCAGGGACTGAAGTGGAACCCCCACCATATGGAACAGGTAATCCAGAAGCATCAAGGGATTCAGGGGGAGTACCTCCACCTGAATACATCACGCGAGATTTGCAGAAGATCAAACTTCCATAGTTTGTCGGAGGTCGCGCCAGTGAACGCACGGAAGCATGGTTGGAAGGCATGACCATGTGTTTTTCCCTAAGGGACTATGCGTCCAACTCAAAGGCGAAGATCACCATTTTTCAGTTAAGGGACAACGCCTTGAACTGGTGGGGCAACCTGGAAAGACAATTGAACCTTACCCCAGACACAGTATCTTGGGAACTTTTTGAGGAAAGGTTCAGGAGGAAATATCTACCGACGTACTACGAGGAACAACAGGTTGGGGAATTTCATGCCTTAGTACAGGGAAACAAAACGGTAGAAGAATATGAGATCAGGTTTATGGAACTGGTCAAATATGTGTCGTATTTGGATAGTGACCAACGACAGGAAGAGCACTTCATCTATGGATTGAACCCTAGGATAAGAGCTATGGTGAGGATGTGGAAGCCATCTTCAGTAGCGGAGGTGGTGGAAAGTGCGCGTTACGTGGAAGAACATATGAACTTGACTGGGGGTACAAGACCAACATTTC